>NW_019167849.1:0-123963 GCF_002303985.1 Durio zibethinus | reverse complement strand
TAAACTCAATAGGGAGGAACCTAACTCCCATAATCTCATCAGCCTATGATTCTCAAGGTGTGCCTTGAACAGCCATCTCTGCCCATAGGCAGCAAGGTTCTAAGTACCAACCTAACTTGTTTAGAAGGGCGTACAACATTGGTTCTTATGTTATTATCTCATTCTAGCATGGTGAAAACTTAACACCATGCCTACCTGCATCATACACAAGCTCTCTGGCCTAGAACCCAAAGGTATATCACCAATGTTGGTTTATAGCCAACCTAAAGCCACACTAGGCTCATTTTATCCCATGAAACTCATATCTTAGGGCCTTAGCCCTTAGCCTTATTCTAGGTTACCTACATGCATGATGGACATTGACATCATGCCCGTACTACCTCAGGGAACTTAGGTGTTCTACCCCATTACAATAAACCTCTACTGATTGGCCATAAAGGTCTAGCTGTGTGCCTATCTACTAGCTTGCTCATCCCTTAAGCTTGATGTTGCCCTTCCTATGCAAACACCATCTCATGATCCTTGGTTACTGATTGAATGGCTCAAGAAAGGTAAACTGAGTGACATAGTGAATGCTATCATCTAACACTATAATTCAACATAAAAGTGTGATATGAGGCCCGTCGACCCCAACTGTCCCTGGCTTTATCATGACCCAAGGAGACATCATGCCACAGTCATGACCCTATGATGTTTGCTCACCTAGACACCACATGTGCCTAGGAGTAGCTCACTTTAGACTAGCTAGGCCCTTGCCTACCCTCTAGCCAAAGGGATGGTGGAGAGCTAACACTAGCTATCCCTTATAAAGAGCATAAGAGATTTCCTAGCCATTCTACTAAGAGCTATAAAAATGTTTGAAATGGGGACACTTTTCTCACGAGTAACCTCAGGGTCTTTTTTTAAACAATTCAAGGCCTAGTGGCCTATCTCTTGGCCACCTTATTTCTAGCATTCCACTCATTGCTCCACCAACCCACTCACCCGCTTATGGCTTCAATTGATAGCACTTTACTAGCTACCTAGCTCCAGGGTGCCCACCCACTAGCTCACACTTGCCCACACATCTTGGGGCATAGGCTCACATTACCCACACATACAATCAACAACATTTTCACAGGCTTACACTACCTATACACAAATCTAGGACCGTTGTCCTAACCACAAGGCCTTATCCATTGCTCAGCTTAGGGTCAATCATAGTAGGACCAAGGTAGACTAGGGCCTAACCATGATAACTAGTTTATAGACCATGAGACAAACACATGCCTCGACCACCATAAAGACATGTTGGCCCTTGGTCTCAATACATGCTTTGAGCACCATTAGCATATGCTAGCCTTTTGTGCAGGTAGTTCATTTGAACACCATCAACACATGCTGGGCCATGCACCATGTATGGGTATCCTAGGCTTGGGTTATGTACAATATACACCTCGACTAGGCAATAGGTGGGTTTAAGCATATCTTTATATTTTTGCTACACAAATGCCATTCTTATAGCCTGTAAATTCACATAAGTGGTCAACAGTGCCCACACCTAGGCCTGGCTAAAATTTGCTAAATTGAACACCATGCTAAGGCCTTTTAAGTCTTGATCACTACCCAAGCCCCTATTCTAGGCTAGCTCTCCATAACTTGGGCCTCTAGTAGGCCTCAAGGCCTAGTCCCCTTAGTAATCAGACCCTTTTTCGCTAAAACTACAACTATTCCTTAACTAAAAAAAAACCTTTAGGCCTAGACCAGCTTGTAAACTGTGACATGCACATGCCTTGACCACCATTGAAACATGTTGGCCCTCGATCTCTGCACATGCTTTGACCATCATCAACACATGCTGACCCTTTGTGCAAGTAGTTCCCTCGAACACCATCAGCACATACTAGGTTACGCACCAAGTGCAAGTATCCTAGGCTCGAGCCATGCACTATGTGCACCATGACTGGGTAGTAAGTGGGTTTAGGCACATCTTCATATTTTCGCCATGCCAATATCATTTTTATGGCTTGTAAATTCATATAACACTCACCAGCACCAGCACCAACACTAGTACCAATCCTCACACCTGGGCCTGGCTCAATTCCATTAAACTTGAATACCATGCCTAAGCTACTGAAGTCTTGATCACTACCCTTACCACTATTTTGGCCTAGTTCCCCAAGACTTGGACTTCCAGTATGCCTTAAGGCTTGGTCCTTTTGACTGTTACATACTATCCTGCTATAATTAGAACTGTTTCTTGTCTAAAAAACAACACTTAGGCCTAGACTAGTTTACTGATCATAGCACATGCACATGCCTCGATCACTATCAAGACATGTTGGCCCATGGTCTCGGCACTGCTTTGATGCACCATCGGTATAAGCTAGCCCTTTGTATGGGCAATTGCCTTGAATACCATTAGCATATGCCAGGCCATGCAAAATGTGCATGTATCCTAGGCCTAAGCCATGCACCATGCACCCCATGATTGGATAGCAGGTGGCTTTAGGCACATTTTCATATTTTTGCAATGCCAATGCCATTTTTATGGTTTGTAAATTCATATAATGCTCACCAACATTGGCACCTACACTTTGGCTCAATTTGCCAAACCTGAACACTGGGCTTAAGCCTCTAGAGTCTTAATCATTGCCCATACCATTGATCTAAGATAGTTTTCGATGACTTGGACTTCTAGTACACCTCAAGGCTTGGTACCCTTGGTTATCAAACCTTGTCTCACTAGAATTGGAACTGCTCATTGACTCGTGAGAACCTTGGCCTAGACAAGCTTACAGACCGTGACATTTCCACATGCCTTCGATCGACATTGGACATGTTGGCCCTTGGTCTTAGCACATGCTTTGGCCACCACCAGCATATGCTAGCCCTTAATGCAAGCAATTCCTTTAAACACCATTAACCATGCTAGAGCATGCACCACAAACTGGTATCTTAGGCCTAGGCCACACACCATGCACACCAAGACTAGGCAATAAGTGGGTTGAGGCATATCTTCATAGTTTTACTATGCCAATCCCTTTTTTATGGCTTGTAGATTTATAAAACGGTCCTCTAAGCCTTCATGCAAAGTTTTTAGCTAGATGACTCATTTTCTATTTTTCACAATTTGTAGAATTTTTCATAGTTCAAGATTTTTTTAATCTTTTTAAGAGTTTTGGCCCAAATTTGGTATACATGATCCTTTTATTTTTGTTGGCATCCATAAAAAATTTTGCTAAAACATCAAAGTGTAGAAGATTTATGGCCATTAGAAAAATGCATCCCCATTTCAAACACTTGAATTGCTACTAGCTATGAACCTATAAAAGCTGTTAATGCTCTTTAAAGAAGGGTATGAGTTGTCAAGGTTTTCTTAGGGGATAAGAGGCCAATCATAAGGGCCAAAGGACCAGTAGCCCATGCACATCATGTGCACTATTCCTTTGACTCCTCCTTTAATTCATCAATAACCTTAATACCGCAGTCAATTCTCTGGTTCAAGCTTGATGGTACCTAGGTAAAAAATAGCACCAGCACATGCTCAGAGCCTAGCATGTGGATCACGAGCCTAGAATCAAACTTCATCTGAGGGCTTAGACCATCACTCAGCATGCTGACACATGGTATGGACACAATGCTGACACATGATATGGTCACATGCTGACACATGGTATGGACACATGCCTTGACCATCATTGGCATAATTTGGCCTTTAGTGTACGCACCTACCTCAGCCACTATTGACACAAGCTAGCTTTTAGTACAAGCACCTACCTCAACCACCATTAACACATGCTAGCCTTCAGTGAGGGCACATGCCTCGATTAGCATCAACATAATTTAGACCTAGTGTGGGTGTCATGATCCATGAGAAAGACTAGGCCTAGTGGTTTTCACTAAGATAGGGAATAGCTCTAAAGTCACTAGGACTAAGATAGAATGTAAGAAGGACCAAGCCCAGAGGGATAATAGAGGTTTTAGGGCACGACCATGACCTAAAAGGGGTGTGTACAAAATGAACTTAGGGAGCTCTAGGTAGGGGATTCAGTTTGGTAGCTTTTAGATAGACCTAGGCAAGGGCTAAAACAAACCAGGGGTCAGCCTAGGTAGGGGCCCTGCATAAGCACTACTAAAGGAGTCCAAGTTGGTTCAACCTTCTTTCTGATAGACTCTATGAAAAATTAGAGCTCTCTAATGTAATCTTATTGTAATGTCATATATATATTGAACTCTTTGTGAGCCTTAGGATATGAACTATGTTAGCAATTTATTCAAGGGGACCTTAGCAATAAATAGGAGGTGCACTCACCCTTATTGTACACATACCACAACTTAAGTAATAAAGTTTACTTTTACCTATCACTAATGTTCTCTTTAGCTTTCCGTCAAATAGTTTATAAGTAACCTTGTCTACTAGTAGATTGGGATGATTGGCCCTGGTGGTTTGAGTGTCTGTACATCGATCCAATTGAAGGTTGATTTGGGTTGCTGAATGAGACCATTCTCAGGTCCTAGAGCCACACGAGTCAGATTATGAGTCTCAACCCATGACACAGGCACATGCCTCCATCAGTATTAATAAAAGATGGCTTTTGATGTGAGTAGTTACCTTAAACACCATTAGCACATGCTGGCTGTTGGTATGGGCACATGCCTCGACCACCATCGACACCTATGAACTTTTGGTGTGGGATATGCCTATTTTAAAAAAATGTCCCCATTAGAGACACTTTAATGTCTACTGCTAGCATATTTATGAAATATCTTATACTCTTTAAGGGGTAGTTGTGCAAGCCCTCTTTTATCCCTCATGGGGGTAGTAGGTGTCTGTGATGGGCCTATCATTACATACATCCATGGTAACATCTTTGGAGTAAAATCCAGGCTATGCATGCCTTTTAGCTATGTTATCTGGTGATTGGTTTCTCTGATGACCCATAAGAGCCCACGGGCTCAACTAGATGGTATGCATGTGAAAAAAAGGCTTGACTGTGCACCAATCCCTTTGGTGGTTTGACTGTCCAAGCTCTTTTGGTGGTTTCAGTGCCCTAGCATTAATCTAGTTAAAGGCTGATCTAGGATGTCAAATGAGTCCATTCTTGGGACATGAAGATGCATGAGTTAGATTATGATTCTTAGCCTGTGATAAGTGGTGATAGAGTAAGTTCAGAGATGGTTCAGAGTCGATAGAAACCGGTCTAGAGGAGGTGATTAGTGCTAAGTGTTGCTAGAGCCAGAGTGAGTCTTGATGGAGGTTTGGATGTATTAGTGATGGCATTTGATTGTGTGGTGCAGACATCGTAGGCCATTTTTGTACTTGACTGTTAGTAATATGCCCCTGAGTGCACAAGGTGTAGGTGTGCAAAAGTGCAAACTAGGTGTTAGACTGATTATTACTGCGGTGCTATGGGAGAGCTAGGTGTGCTATATAGGAATGGAAACTAGTGCCTAGCTAAGAGTGCAGGGTGTGCTAAGCTAGTGTATAGATTGGTGCCTAACAAAAAGCATGCTGTGTAGGTGTGCAATTGGTACCTAACTAAGAGTGCAAGGTGTGCTAAACTAGTATATAGATTGGTGCCTAACTGAGGGTGTGTTGTGCAAGTGTGTGACTGGTCACTAATTGAAAGGGCAAAGAGTGCGAAGCTAGTGTGCAAATTTATGCTTGACAATGTATGTGTGCTAGTGTGTTGTACCAGTAAATAGGTGTACTATTACGTTAAGACCTAGACCGAATCACTAGAATGCACAGAAGGTTAAGGTAATTCTTTTATCTTTATGCATTCATGATTGATAGTGTGTTTTGAGGTAGTCGCATGGCTAGGGAAAACCAAATCAGAGGCCAAACTAAGGGCTATGATGAGTTCCCACTTATAGACAAAGGAAGGGAGGTTGGATAAAGAGACATGGTGATGTTCGTGGACATCCAATCGTAGAAGTGAGATGACTATTGCTAATTTGAGTGATAAGTTCAAATATAGGGAAAGATCCTTGAATGAGGCATTAGAGGAACTCATGCAGTGGAATAAGGCTTTGGAGGCCATAGTGTCAACCCTGTAAGAGGAGTTGGCTAGGCTCAGGGTTGATTACACTACATTATGAGTTGCCATAGTTGCTGGTGTGGGCTAGGACCTAAGGTGGTGCTACCTAAGCATTTCTTAAATGGTTGAAAGCTAGGGGTCATGATCATGCTACAATAAAGTGGCATGCATGAGTCATGTTGGGCTAGTATTATTGCAAAATCAAATATTCAAGTTGAGTGCACCAAGTCTCCAAGGCCTAGGAGAAATGGCTAGAGTGAGGAAAACACCAGTATTTGTTCCTCAAAGGAGAAAGGGGATGCAAGAAAGCCTAGATTTCACAAGGTCAACAAAGCCACCAGCAGGGCCATAGAGAAAAAGCCTTTAAGTTGCTTTTTGTATGGTAGTCCACATAGGGTCAAGCAGTGCCCAAGGTGTGTAAGGCCTAAACCATTAACCAGGCAAAGAAGCTATCCGTAGGTAAGAGTAGTAGCAGTGATGAGTACCAAGTAGAGCCTATGGTGATGTGGCTCGATGCTTTTTGATTTTATCAAAACGGCAAAACCTATCCAGGAGATGAAAAAAAATGGTAATGGAGTGCTATAGCATGAGTCTCGAGTTGTAGCTAGATCCCTTTAAAAGGAATATGCAGCAAGCAACTAAAAGAAAGCAGAGGAAACATCAAGTGTACAGGTGAAAGGGACCAGTGCAGCATGGGGTTGATGATACTTGATAGAATAACCAGCATAGTACTTGTTTAGGTACGAGACTGACACATGTGAAATCTGGTTCGAAGGGCAGAAGATGAAGCTAATGTGCCTAGGGGCATATAGTCCAAGTGTAGCATCCCCCTAGCAATGAGGGAATGAATGGGAGGAATGTCATGGTCTGTGGGAAGGACTAGGCCTAGTGGTTCTCACTAAGATAGGGAGCAATTATAAGGTAACTAGGACCAAGTCAAAATGCAAAAGAGACCAAGCCTAGAGGTGTAATAGAGGTTTTAGAGGCAGGACTATGACCCAAAATAGAGGTATAAGAGCCGAAATGAACTTAGGGTGCTTAGGTTAGAGGATCAGTTTGATAGCTTTTAGATAAACCTAGGCACAGGCACAGGTGTAGGCAGAATCGAATCAGGCATCAACCTAAGGAAAGGCCTTATGTGGGCATTATTGAAGAAAGAGTCCAAGCTAGTTCAAACTCTTTTCTGGTAGAGTCCATGTGAAATTAGAACTCCCCAATGTAATCTTTTTGTAATGTTTTGTATATATTGGACTCTTTGCGAGCCTTAGGATAAGAACTATGTTAGCCATTAATTCAAGGGGGCCTTAGCTATAAATAAGAGGTGCCCTCACCTTTATTGTACACATACCATAACTTAAGTAATACAAGTTTACTCTTGCCTATCTCTATTGTTCTCTTTAGCTTTCAATTAAATAGTTTATGTGTAGCCTTGTCTAGCAATAGCTTGAGGCAACTGGCCTTGCTAGTTTGAGTGTTCTTGCACCAATTTGGTTAAAGGTTGATCTGGGATGCTAGATGAATCCATTCCTAGGTCCTAGAGTTACATAAGTTAGATTATGAGTCTTGACCCATGACATAGGCACATGCCTCAATCAATATCGATAAAAGATGGCCTTTTTTATGGGTAGTTACCTCGAACACCATCGAAACATACTGGCCCTTGCTGTAGGCACTTATTTTAAACACCATCAGCATATGCTAGACCTTGGTGTAGGCACATGCCTTGACCACTATCAGTACTTGCAAACTCTTGTTGTGGGATATGCCTATTTGAAAAAAGTGTCTCAATTGTAGACACTTTCATGTCTATTGCTAGCTTATCTGTAAAATCTCTCATACTCCTTAGAGAGTGGTTGTTCGAACCCCCTTCTACCCCTCACAGAAGAATAGGTGTAGGTGATGGGCCTATCATTTCATACATCTATGGCAATGTCCTTGGAGCAAAATCCAAGTTGTGCATGCCTTCTAGCCATCTTGTACAGTGATTGGTTGCTTCAATGACCTGCAATAGCCCATGGCCTCGATCGGTTGGCAAGCATACGAAAAAAAGCTAAGCTTAAGCTTGTGCTTATGACTGATGCTACCCCAAAACCTAGATCAAGCCCCTACATTAAGTAATGCCTCCCTATGGTGGTGCAAACAGAAACTATAGTCGCAGGCTTGGTCTGGCCAAGTCTTTTAGGTATTTGGTAGTCTCATGGTCCTTTCTCATTGACCACAAAAAAGTTTTCACCTGGCCAAGCTTGTGTATGCAACCGATGCTACATAAGACCTTAGGAATAAGTCTTTGAATCTAGCAACATCCTTTTAGGGTGTTGATAGCAGAGTTTACGTGTGTAATCTTAGCTAGACCAAGCATTGGTGATGTCATGCCATTGTTGACTGCTGGATAGCAAGGGTAGTCTCATGGCCCTTGCTTGTCTTTTTCCCATGCCAAGCAATTATGGCATGGTCTTGTATATTGTTTCCTCCACTCACTCATCGAGTAATCAATTGTGTAGGTTATGGACCAGTGTGTATGGATGCTGCCAGTTGTATGCATTAGACATATGAGTGGTGCTATGGTTATACATATTGGTACGCTCCATGCTTGATGCATCAAACTGTCAACCCATCATCCTCTTTAACCTGCCTCCATGTGGTCATTGTCCCTTAGGGGTGTAATCAAGATCTTGTACTATATACCTAAAATGATGGAAACTAGATGTCTTGCCATTCCTTATCTGTCTTATGTCTTAAGGGCTAAGGTTCTTACCATAATCTTGCCTCATGCCACAAGCTTGCAATCTAAACATCTGTGGCCACATTGATGCACTAGTGTTTGATCATGCTTTTGAATGTGAAATGTTTATGGGTGCAGCACTTTGGCCCTTGTTCATCCAATGCTATGCATTTTATGTGCTCAACATGCATGATGCTTGTGCTTCATGTTGGCTCTTTTCCCTGCTCAGTTGGTGCATTTAGGCCCTTCAGTGCCAATGTCTTGAAGGAATGCTACCTAGTTGATCCTACCAGTAGTCATATGCTTGTCTCAAAGATTAAGTCATGCTTGTGTAAGTATGAACTAATTTAGACTACAAAACTACAAATGGCTCATTAAATCAGTTATAAATTGTTTGATGGTATCTACTACTTGGATAACCATAATAATTTTAGAGCTAATACGTCAACAATCCCTGACTTCTAGAAGGGATGCATTTATTAAACAAAAGGTCAATGCAGGCTTTACTCTAATGACTCATGATAACTCGTGGATTGCACAGCCTTTGTGCCAGTGACACATCATTCAAATTTTTGCCCTTATCAACTTTCAATGGTAGGATAGTGGCCTACTACAGTGGTCGCCTACTATGGTGGTGATGGGTGACGAAGAATTAAGGTTTAATTCCAATGAAAGACCCTGAGAAATGGCTACAACATCCAAGGAAAGTAGTAGGCATACAAATTACCCAATCTTGACATAGGGAGGTAGTGACAATAAATAACAATACTAAGCTCTATGAGTCTAGTAATCAGAATGACTATAATCTAAATCCCTTAATGAAGATCCATTATAGGGCAAGTCTAGCACCAGTAGTCATAGTAATTCCAACTTCATTTGTGTACATGTAAGTTGTTGCAGTTAAAAGCTCATAGTTGAAAGTAGGGTTAGGTCATTTGGTTTGCCTCATGGTACCATAGGTCTACTAGTCCCTATTACCACCAATGCGCTTTTGGCCTTAACTGGCCGAATCATTCTTGTGGTGCTATTACTTTAAAGAAATTAGAGTGCTCAAAGCAGGCTTATGCTTGTATACATTAGCATGGGATAACATCATAAGATTTTGATCCTATTGTGTTGGCCTTCAGGATTAGAGTAATGATTAACAAAGACTGTAGGGGGCATTTGTATTTCATAGTCAAAGGTGAAATTCTTGGATTTATGAAAGAGAAACAACTACAAAAGCATTTGCCAAGGATATTTTCATTAATCAAGAATGAAAGTTAAGGGCTCAAAGATGATTAGTTACCATCCTAGCTTTAACCATAAATGTTGCCAACTAGGGATCAGCAAATGTTACTTTTAAGACTCCATTGGCATTTTATGAGATATCAAAGTCTTTGGGTTCCAAAGGGAGTATGGCCATAAGGCTAAAACTTAAAGGAATTGATTAAAGGCTACCACCAAGAATGGAGCCTATGGCTTAATTTGATTCAACATAGGGAAACTTACCAAGTCCAGACATAGTCAGGATTGACAAAATGAGAGCTCTTTCTTAGTTCTATAGGTGGTGGTACGTGGCTATTCTTAGGTGGTGCAGTGATTTGTTTGGTTAATTCCATTAACGAATGAGACTTCAGCCTGCTAACTAGTATGTAGAGGTGGTCTTTCATGGCTAGCTTCTTAGAAGGACTACAGCCACTCAAAACAAGGAAGTTTGAGGCAATAACAGGTTTATGATTCCTTTACATGTTTTATGCTACACGTGCGCTACACCGATGTATTCAATGACTCTATAGCCAGCCAACAAGCCTAGGTAATATTTGAAATTTCATTGTGATAGGGATAGATCATTGCTATTATTGGTCTTGAACAAGGAATTTCTAGTAAGCATGACTTATCAGTTCACGTTGACTACATCCATGTCCTTTGTATGCATTGCCTGTCACTCCTACTAATTGGATGGTCTAGTGAAATGTTTGGATCATGATGACATGGATGATTTGCTGCCTATGATATCACGAGAAATCCATTGAACCTTATCATTTAGAGGAAGGAGAAGTAGTAACAAGGTTTTCGTAGGTGAACTTGCAAAGAAATCATTGTTGAAAGTTGCTCAACAAATGACCCACAAATGTGTTAATGAAACACCATAGGGGCGAGGGTGCCTCTGTGCCCCAAGCCCCTTCTAGCCCCAGATAGGGTGATGGTCAGTATCACTACTTATAGTCAAATAACGAACCGTCGATGCAAATTGCACTAAGGAAATAAAATGAAAAAGAGTGTATGTGCTATTGTTATCCCATTCGTGGTGCATGCACGAGCGGCATCATGACTCCTTTTGTTGTGAAAAACCAAAATGACTCTTAGTAATGGATATCTTAGCTCTCACATCAATGAAAAACATAGCAAAATGTAATAGTTGGTGTGAATTGCAAAATCCTGTGAACCATTAATGCAAATTGCACCCCAAGCCATTAGGTCGGGGGCACACCTACTTGGGTGTCATGCACCATCACTCCCTTCAACCCCTTATACATCGGGCTTTAGGTGAAGGGTAGAAGATGGTCTCTAGTGATCTCATCAGTTGTAGTTGTCCTAAAAGTGAGTCCCCATCAATGATAGTACTGCGACCATTTATGGTTAAGCTCCCAATGTGCCTTGTTTTTAGTGACATGCAATTATTGTCTATCCAAACCCTATCCCCTTGTGTTGCTTGATCGATGTTTGCATTGTGACCCCAGGTTAGGTAAGATTACTTGTTGAGTTTAAGCATATTAATAACTAGAGGAAAAGAAACTTACCAAGATTCCCCTAATAACAATGAGCAAATTGAGAATAGCCTAACTTAGGAATTTGGCACCCTTAACGTCTGAATTGTAGTCTGGAAAAGCATCCTTAGCAGCAAACCAAGCCGAGTCCCTTGGAAAGGGGCACTAAAAAGGGTGAAAGCCTTATTTCTCCTAGACCTTGTTGCACAATGAGGCAGTATCTGTGAGTCAGGTTGTTTGGGTATACAGCCCTAATCTAGCGGTAAATTCCATCCAAGGTTGAATACAAGCAAGAGATTGATAACGAACAAGTATTGCTAGAGAAAGATGAAAATGACTTTGAAAAGAGAGTCAAAAAGTACTTAAAATTGTCAGGAGGGAAGAGATGGTGGCCAGTGATATGCCTTGATCAGATGTGGAACAATAAGAAATAGTCCATCGATTGGCTTAGGTCATGGGCTAACGCGGGTCATGATAGCGGCCCAAGCCTGAGCTTTTGATATGCTCATGAAGACATCATCACCATGATCATGGAATGCAACTCATGCCATCTTTGCATGCCTTGACATTGGCATGCTCCTAGCATCGACCTACAGGCTCCCTATCTGACTTGTCTTGACACATAGACCAAAGAGTTTGACATGTGTGTGAGTTAATGAGCTAAAAAACCTACAAGGCAAAAAGAAGCTGATTGGCGAGATCCCTTGTAGGTGCACCACTGATTGACCTTAATCTTCTAAGAAGGGTTTGAGTGTGAGAATATGTCTCAAGACCCAAAAGATGGTGAACTATGCTTGAGTGAGGTGAAGCTAAAGAAAACTTTAGTGAAAGCCCATAATGATACTGATGTGTAAATCATTCATTTGACTTAGGTATAAGGGAAAAAGACTAAATGAACCATCTAGTAGTTGGTTCCCTACAAATTTTCCCTCAGGATAGCTAGAACCTTTAGTGAGTTATATCAAGTAAAGCTAATGATTAGAGGTATTAGGGGCGCAATGCCCTCGATTCTCAAACTTTAAATAGGTAAGCAAAACTGGCGATGTGGGATGAATCGAAAGCAGGGTTATGGTGCCCAACTACGCGCTAACCAAAAATCCACAAAAGCTGTTAGTCAATTAAGACAATAAGATGATGGTCATGGAAGTCCAAATCTACTAAGGAATGTATAGCAAATCACCTATTAAATCAACTAGCCTAAAAAATGGATGGTGTTTAAGCTCGTGTCCTATACCAACCGTTAGGGCATAGGCCAGGCCTTGATGAGTAGGAGGGCACAGCAATGTCATTTCTACCTAGTGCCCTAAATGTCAGAGTGAAAAAATTCAACAAAGCATGGGTAAACAACAGGAGTAGCTATGACTCTTTTAAGGAAGCCAAATGCCTTATCATATAATTAGTGACGTGCATGAATGGATTAATGAGATTCCCACTGTCCCTATCTACTATCCAGCAAAACCATAGCCAAAGGAATGGGCTTGGTAGAATCAGCACAGAATAAAGACCCTGTTGAGCTTGACTCTAGTCTGACTTTGTGAAATAACTTGAGAGGTGTAGGTAAGTGGGAACCCTCGGGAAAAATTGAAATACCACTACTTCTAATGTTATTTTACTTATTCCATGAATCAGAGGTGGGGCATGACCCTTCTTTTTGGACCTAAGGCTAGCCTTGATCTATCAATCTGAGCAAAGATATTGTTAGGTGGGGAGTTTGGTTAGGGCCGCACGTTTGTTAAAAAGTAATGCTGTTGTCCTAAGGTGAGCTCAATGAGAACAAAAATTTCATGTGGAACAAAAGGGTAAAAGCTCATTTGATTCTAATTTTCAATATGAATACAAACCATGAAAGTGTGGCTTATCAATCCTTTAGACCTTTGAAATTTGAAGCTAAAGGTGTCAAAAAAGTTACCATAGGGATAACTAGCTTGTGGCAGCCAAGTGTTCATAGGGACATTGCTTTTTTATCCTTTAATGTTGGCTCTTCCTATCATTGTGAAGCAAAATTCACAAAGTGTTGGATTGTTCACCCACCAATAGGGAATGGGAGCTGGGTTTAGACCATGATGAGACAAGTTAGTTTTACCCTACTGATGGCTATGTCACAATACTAATTCAACCTAGTATGAGAAGAACCATTGATTCACACAATCAGTCATAGAGCTCGGTTGAAAAGCCAATGGCATAAAGCTATCGTACATTAGATTATGACTAAACACCTTTAAGTCAGAATCTAGGTTAGACGTGATGCATGTGCTCGTCATCCAATTGTCGATCGACCTATAGTAAAAGCCTGTCACCCCCTAGGGCACATGTCATAAGTGTAGCCCCTGAGATAGATAAGTTATGTGGGCTTCTTTTGAGCTCAATTCCTAATGAGCTATAAGTAAAATCTTTTGTAGATGACTTAAATATGTGATGGGGTATTGTAAGTTGTAGCATGGCCTTGCTGCCATGATCCACTAAGATTCAACCCTTGTCACTTCGATTCATCCCTCCCCCCCCCACACCCACCAAAGTCCTACTGCAGCCCTTTGGGTTAGGGATGAATGATGTTCTTAATTACAATTGATTCGACAGGGGATGACATCCCTCCCTGTATAGTGTCCAAGTAAATGACAACCAAATGCCTTTGGTATTTGTTACTGGGCTCACCCTTGTTGTAGGCATTCACCTCAAACTTCATCGGCACACATTAGCCCTTGGATCAGTTTAGCCTGCATGCCATCAATAGCACTTGGCCCTTGGATTGTATGGGTAATTGTGCCCAACACCATCGGTAGATGTTGGCCTATTATTGCCTTAAATCCCATAAGTAGATGCTAGCCCTTTGGTTAGGGATGCTATCTCAAACACCATGATAGATGCTAGCACTTGGTGTGAGCACTTACCTCAATCACTATTAGCCTAAGAGGGCCCTTGCTATAGGTTGTTGCTTTGGACACCTCTTTGGTAGATGCTAGCACTTGGGGGGTTTTACTTCAAACACCTTTTTGGTAGATGCTAGCACTTGCTAAGGCATGTGTACCATGACCTTTCCACACAAGGCACTTATCCACCCCTTGATCACCATTGGCACTAAATGGTGATTTGTGTGGCCTTAGACAAGGAATTGATTCCATCTACTAAAGTCAGCCTACCAAACTCAAGTGCTTAGCATAATTCCAACTTGTCAAAGATTGTGACAAATCTAATCCTCTTAGGACTATGTTTAGGCATGCCTGCACTTAGGTTTGTCTATGCACTCATACCTGGATCATCAGTGCCCACACTTGGGTCTGACTATGTGCCTACGTATCACTCACCAGTGCTCGTACTTGGTCCTAGCTCAATTATGTCAAACTTGAACACCTTGCTTGAGTCTCTGAAGACTTGAACACTACCTATACCTATACCATAGTCTATAATAGGCCTTAAGGCCTAGTCACCCTGGCTGTCAGACCTTGTCCTACAAAAATTAGAACTGTTCCTTAACTTAAAGAAAACCCCTAGGCTTGGACTAGCTTGCTAATCATTACACATGCAAATGCCTCAACCACCATCGAGACATGTTGGCCTTCGGTCTTAGCATATGCTTTGACCACCATCAACGCATCTGGCCTTTAATGCAAGTAGCTCCATCGAACACCATCAATACATGCT
Source organism: Durio zibethinus (assembly GCF_002303985.1). Next base: position 108,829 of record NW_019167849.1, on the reverse strand, counting down.
AGGCCCTACACCATGAGCCTCCAATAGGCCTCAAGGTCTAGTTCCTTTAGTTATTGAACCCTATCTTGCAAGAACTAGAATTGCTCCTTGACTTAGAGAGAACTTTTGGGCCTAGACCAACTTATAGACTGTGACACATGCACATGTCTCGACCACCATTGGGATATACTGGCCCTTGGTCTTGGCTCACGCTATAACCACCATTGGTACATGCTGGCCCTTTATGTGGTCAATTCCCTCGAACACCATCTACACATGTTGGGCTATGCACTAGAATGGGTATCTTGGGCTTGGGCCATGCACCATGCACCATGCACCATGCACACCACAACTGGCTAGTACATGGGTTTTAACGCATCTTCATATTTCTGCCATGCTAATTTCATTTTTATGGCTTGTTAATTCATCTAAGTGCTCACCAGTGTTTACACCTGGGCTTGGATCAATTTTGCAAAGCTTGAACACCGTGCTTGAGCCTCTAGAGTCTTGATCACTACCCATGCAACTATTTTGGGCTAGTGCCCTATGACTTGGGCCTCTAGTAGGTCTCAAGGCCTGGTCACCCTAGTAGTCAAACCTTTTCCTATTTGAACTATAATTGCTTCTTGACTCAGAGAAAACCCCTGGGACTAGACCAGCTTGTAGACCAAGACATAAGCACATGCCTTAACTAGCATCAAGTTATGTTGGTCTTTGGTCTCAACACAAGCTTCAACCACCATCAGCACATGTAGCCCTTTGTGCGGGCAATTCCCTTAAACACCATCAGCACATGCTGAGCTATACACCATGCATAGGTATCATGGGCACGAGCCATACACAAATCGCACCATGATTGAGCAGTAGGTGGGTTTAGGCACATCTTCATATTTCTACCATGCCAACACCATTTTTATGGCCTATAAATTCACATAAGCACTCATCAGCACCCGTAAGTGGGTTTCGCTCAATTCTATTAAACTTGAACATCATGCTTGAGCCTTTGGAGTCTTGATCACTGCTTATGCCATTCTTTTGGGCTAGTTCCCCTTGACCTAGGCCTCTAATAGGCTTTAAGGCTTGGTCCCCTTAGCAATCAAACCCTTTCTCACTAGAACTGGAACTACTCTTCGACTATAAAAGAACTTTTGGGCCTGGACCAACTTCTAGAACATGCACATACACATGCCTTAACCATCATTAGGACATTTTAGCCCTTGGTCTTTGCACTTACTTCGACCACCATCAACACATGCTAACCCTTTGTGCAGGTAGTTCCCTAGAACACCATTAGCACATGCTAGGCATGCACCGAATGTGTGTATCTTATTCCTGGGTTGTGCATGATGTGCACTGTGATTAGGTAGTGGGTGAGTTTAACCACATCTTCACATTTTTACTATGCAAATGCCATTCTTATGGCTTGTAAATTCATAAAATGCTTACTAGTGCCTGCACTTGGCCTTGGCTTAAATTTGTTAAACCTAAACACTATATCTAAGCTACTAAAGTCTTGATCACTATCTGTACCACTATTCCTAGGCTAGTTCCCCATGACCTAGACCTTTAGTATGCCTCAAGGCCTGGTCCCCCTAGCTGTCGACTCTATCTTACTAAAATTGAAACTACTCCTTGACTTAAAAAGACCCTTAGGCCTGGTCTAACTTGTAGATCATGGCACAAACACATGCCTCAACTGCTATTAGGACATGTTAGCCCTTGTTCTTGTCACATGCTTTGACCACCATCGATGCATGCTAGCCCTTTTGTAGGCAATTACCTTAAACACCATCAGCACATGCAAGGCCATGCACCAAGTGTCGATATCCTAGGCTCGAGCTATGCATCATGCACACCATGACTGGGTAGTAGGTGGGTTTAAGCACATCTTCATATTTATGTCATGCAATGCCATTTTTATGGGTTGTAAATTCCTATAACACTCACCAATGCTAGCACCTAGGCATGGCTCAATTCTACCAAACCTGAACAACAAGTCTGAGCCTCTAGAGTCTTAAACACTACCCATACCACTATTTTGGGTTTGTTCCCCATGACCTGGATCCGTAGTATGCCTCAAGGCCTGGTCCCTTGGCTATTAGACACTATTTCACTAGAACTAGAATTGCTCTTTGACTCAGAGATAACCATTAGGCATGAACTAGCTTGCAAACCATGGAACATGCACATGCCTTGACTACCATCGGGACGTGTTGGCCCTTGGTCGTATTACATGCTTTGACCACTAATGACACATGTTGGCCCTTTGTTCGGGTAGTTCACTCAAACACCATTGGCACATGCTAGGTCGTACACTATGTGCGAGCATTCTAGGCCTGGGCTATGCACCATGCACACTGTGACTAGGCAGTAGGTGGGCTCAAGCACATCTTCATATTTTTGCTGTACCAATGCCATTTTTATGGCTTTTCATTTCATCTAAGTGCTCACTAGTGCCCACACTTGGGCTTGGCTCAATTTTACCAAACTTGAACACTATGCATGAGCCTCTGGAGTCTTGATCACTATCCGTACCACTATTATGGGCTAGTGCCCCATGACCTAGGCCTTTAATCGGCCTCAAGGCCTGGTCCCCTTAACGGTTGAACCATTTCTCACTAGAACTAGAACTGCTCCTTGATTCGAAAAGAACCCCTAGGCCTAGACCAACTTGCAGACCATGACACAAACACATGCCTTGACTAGCATTAGGACTTGTTAGTCCTTGGTCTCGACACATGCTTTAACCACCATCGGCACAAGTTAGGTCATGAACCATGTGTGAGTATCTTGTGCTCCAACTATGCACAATGCCCATCACAACTAAGCAGTAAGTAGGTTTAGGCACATCTTCATATTTTTATTATGCCAGTGCCATTTTTATGGCCTATAAATTCACATAAGTGCTCATCAGTACCTACACTGGGGCTTGGCTCAATTCTACCAAACCTAGGCACCATGCTTAAGCTTTTAAAGTTTTGATCACTGTTGGTACCACTGTTCTTGGTTCCCCTGGCAATCAGACCCTTTACTACTAGAACTGGAACTATTTCTCGACTCAGAAAAAACCCTTGTACCTGGACCAGCTTATGAACCGTGACACATGCACATGTCTCGACCACCATTAGGACATGTAGGTCCTTGGTATTCACATATGCTTTAACCACCCTTAGCACATGATAGCCTTTTGTGCAGGTAGTTCCCTCGAACACCATCAGCACATGTTAGTTTGTGCACTAAATGTGGGTATCAAATTCTTAGGTCATGCACCATGCGTACCATGATCGGGTAGTATGTGGCTTCAAGTACATCTTCATATTTCTACCATGGCAACATCATTTTTATGACTTGAAATTTCATAAAATGCGTCCCCTATGGTACACAATGGGATGTAGCTTTACCAACACCAAGTTTTCTACTTGGAACTTCATGTCCCTTCTATTTTAGTTTGCCTACTTCTTCGACCTCTTTATGGCTTTGTGTAGATAGACTCTGGCCATGGCTTACTCATACCAAGCCTTGGCAAACTTGTATGTAGCTGGATTTGGCCCTATATAACCTGTAACAATCAAACTAGGTGTTAATGGTTGCTAACCTATCATAATCTCAAATGGACTCTAGTTTGTTGCTTCATTCTTCTGTAAGTTGTAGAAAAATTGGGTGACATCAACAGCTTTGGCTAGTCTCTTTATATGGCACTCACATAATGCTTGAGGTAGACCTCTAATAGTCCATTCACATGCTCATTCTATGGTTTGGTATGCAGATGCATGCTGGTGGAAAAGTTTAAGACTGACTTTAATAGCTTGAACAATTTTGTGCAAAACTTGCTCGTAAAATGCCTATCTCAATCACTAATGATGGTCTTTGGTACCCGTAGTAGTTCACCATATTTTTTAAGAACAACCTAGCTACCTCTTCAGCTGGGAACTCTTTGGTTGCTAGAATGAAAATCCCATACTTGGAAAACTTATCCACCACTGCCATGATGCTTTTGAACCCCTTTACCTTGGGTAGACTGACTATGAAGTCCAGAGTGATGCTCTCTCATGGTCAGTCTAGCACTAGCAATAGCTTCAAGAGACTACCTGGTTTCTTGAGCTCCACCTTGTCCTATTGGTACACAAGATAGATATTTACATAGGCCTTCACATCATCCCTCATGTGTGGTTAGTAATACTGGTCATTTAGCAAGGCCAAGGTGCAACTCACCCCCAGGTGTCCGTCCTATCTCGAATCATGACACTTAGCAAAACTTCCCTGTGGAGCTTCCCATGCTATGGCATAAATAGCCTACTACCTTTGGTGTACAACACATCATTCTGTAACCAAAACTACCTAGTTTTACCTTACTGGGTGTACTCAATGAAAGCATTAGTTGTAGGATCATGCGTGAGCCCTTCTTTGATGTGCAACACCAAAGACCCCTCTAGTTGGCTAATGGTAGTAAGGTTCACCTTCTTGCTCAAGGTTTTAGCCACCATGTTTGCTCCCCATGGCTTGTACTCCATCTGGAAATCAAATTCTGTAAGAAAATCCTACCAACAGGCCTGCTTGGAGGATAGCTTCTTCTACAACTAGAAGTAGTTGGTTGCCACATTATCCGTCATGACCACAAACCTCAACCCCAATAGGTAGTGGCACTAAGTGCGCAAGCAGTGCACCATTACTATCTCTTTCTCCTGGACCATGTACCTGAACTCAGTCTCATTGAGCTTCTTACTCTTGAATGTAATCAAATGACCCTCTTACATCAATATGCCCCCTATTGCATAGTCTGATGCATTCGTATGCACCTCATATGGCTTGGCATGTTCTAGCAAGGCTAAGACTGGCTCTTCAATCATAGCTTGCGTCAACCAATCAAAGACTTTCTAACACTTTGCCATCTAATCCCATGCTTTCCTTTTTTTAAGCAATCAGTCAGTGGCATGGCTATGGCTGAGTGGCCTTTGATAAAGTGCCTAAAATAGTTAACCAACCCAGGGAATGACCTCAACTCAGTGACATTTGCTAGTGGTTCCCACTCTAGGATGGTGCGCACCTTGCCTTCATCAATGCATATCTTGCCACTTCTCATTATATGGCTTAAAAATGGGATCTCCTGCTAGGCAAATAAGCACTACTCCTTATTGACATATAATTTGTGCACCCAAAACTCCTCGAACACTTATCTCAAATGATCTACATACTTTCCTAATGTCTAGCTATAGATCATAATATTATCAAGATAAACCATAACAAAATGATCAATGAATGACTGAAGTGCCTTATTCATTAGTGTACAAAATGTTATTAGGGCATTGGTGAGTCTGAATGGCATGACCTAGAACTCATATGACCCATACTGGGTGACACATGTTATCTTGGGCTCATTTCCCTCTATGATCCTAACCTGGTAATAACCTGACCTAAAATCCAACTTAGTGAACCACCTTGCATCTCCTAGTTGGTCGAACAAGTTTGCAATGAGTAGGATAGGATACTTGTTCTTAATGATCAGTTTATTCAAAGCCTGATAGTCAATACACAACCACAAGGACCCATCATACTTACATTGGAACAAAAATGAGGCACCATATGGTGCCTTAGATGGCGTAATGAAATTAGCATCAATCAACTCCTCTAACTTTAGTGGGGACATTCGATAAGGGGCTCTAGCTGGTGGCTTGGCCTCGGGTACTAGCTTGATCTTATGGTCCACCTCTCTCTTGGGTCGTAGCTTGCTAGGCAACTTTGCAAGCATCACATCACTAAAGGTCTCCAGCACTTTTAGCAGCTCTAAGGGGGTGTCAATCTCTTTCTCCCTCGGTTCTTCATACTTTAGGGCTGCTAAGAAGCTGTCTTTATCCTTGCTCATCTACTTGGCAAATTGAATGGTTGATAGCACCATTGACCTAATCTCGTATCCATACCTTAATGGTACAAGGCATTGGCATCGTGTATCTAGAATGCATATACAATTAGTAAAAGGCATAAAAAGGGCATTAATTCGAACAAGGAAATCTAACCCAATCAAAAACTCATAATCATCCAAGGGTATTACCTCAATGGTTTCCCTGCCCTTCCAATCTCCAAGCTATAACTCCATTCCCTATGCTACTCCTATGGCTGGAACCTCCTTGGAGTTCACTGTCTTGATGGTACCATCCTTTTATGCACCTCCAATTTAAGTTTCTGGGCTCCATCACCTGAAATAAAGAAATGTGAGGCACTTGTGTCCACTAGTGTGCTCACTTTCTTACCCATAACCATCAAATATGTAAACATCAAGCCCTTTGGCTTGTGGTTCCCTTTACTCTAGACAACATTGAGCCCTAATGACCTAAGCTTTACTATCCCAACCTCTAGCTACTCATCCAACTCCTTGTCTATAGTAGCCAGCTTGTCCTTTTGTGGGTAATTCCATGCTATGTGGTCTCCTCCTTACAGGTAGCATGAGATTGGCTACAATCTCCTTTTGCCTTCCACTTTCCTGCTGATGGCTTCCTCTTGCCATCTTTGTCCGAATAGTATTAGTCCTCATCTTTGGACTATCAATCACGGTCTCTTTCTTTAGACTGTTTCTCCTAGTCCTTTTTATCCTTACCTTTACTCATGGGCTTGGAAGACTTAAACTTGTTCTATGGTTTGAACTATATCAAGGACTTAACAGTAGCCATAGCTTTAGCCAATTCATGAACTCCCTTCCATTGTAGCTCATGCTTCACCCATAATTTTAGCCCATCCATGAAAGCAAATAGACCTTTTTTCTTACTCAGATCCAAGATTTGAAGCATTAGTTTAAAGATTTTCTAGGCATACTCTCGTATGTCCCCTTGTTGGCTAAGCCTGCACAACTTTGCCTATACCCCTTCACTGGCATACTCTGAGTAGAATTACTCTCTAAACTCTTTTTGAAACTCTACCCAGGTTCCAATCATGGTGCCTCTGCACCTTACATCATCTCACCTGTGCCTCCACCATAATAAGTCAACATCAGTAAGATACATTGAAGTAGTGCTTACCTTGGTAGCATCATCTAGCATGCCCGTGGCCTAAAAGTATTGCTCTGTGCCTCATAAGTAGTTGTCTACTTCCTTGGCCCTCCTAATCCCCTTGAACTTCTTGGGTTTGGAAATCTCCACATGAGTCTTAAACATTCCAGCGAACATGACATTCTTAATGGTAGTCTTGCAAGTAGCAAGCTCACCTTTGAGCTCCTCCATCTCTCTACGCATGGCCTCCATCCCATTGCACATGGTCTCCTACTGAGCTTCCAAGACTTCATTCCTCTAGGTGACCTTATTGAAGCCTTCATTGAGAGCAGCTTGCAACTCACCTTTGAGCTCCTCTTCTATGAAGTCTAGCACCTCAATGTGAGTCTTCACATCATCAAGCATCTTTTTTACATCAACCATGATCACCTTCTTCTTGGATAGCCTACCATCCATGGTAGATGAGATATCTCTCAAACTGGCCTTCTTGCCCCTTCCACAGCGTTGCTCTTGGGCCTTTGGTTGTTGGCTAGCAATATCGCTTTAGGATGCCATCCCTACACTATGATCTGACCTACACACAAACACAAGCAAAACCTAAACCGAACTTGCTCTGTTACCAACTATCATAGGCTCTGACCTAAGACTCAGAATTCGTGTGGCCTTAGGCTTGGAATCACCTCATTCTACCCTAAGTCAGCCTAAAACACAAGTGTGTAGGCACTAGAACAACTAAAAGGATAGAATGCACAAGTTTGAGAGAACAAGAGAATTACTAGAATATGCACTATATATTACCAAAGCAAAGTATCTGATGATGTACAAAGGAGGGTTAGGTGACCCTCTATTTATAGTTGAGGCTCTCAGTTTTACCTATGGCTAGTTCTTAAAATCAAGGGATTGCAATATCTCCTAAAAATTAGGGATTACACAATTACACATTAATACAAAAGGCTTTTCCTAATTTTTAGGGTCAACTAGATCTTCCTGAAGGCTCCTGTCGATCCTGGTTGCCTCTAAAAGATCCTAGATTTTACTTCCTCCCTTGGGCCCTCTTAGGTGTGGTATGGGCATCTTATAGGCCTGGCCCTTACTGTTTAGGTAGTCCTGGATGTTGTGTAGGTGGTCTAGACTCTTTTCTAAGGCATAGTGTGCAAACTGCCACCAATGTCCCTAGTACTCAGACCTTAACCCCTAGTGCTCGGGCATATGTGCTTGTTGTGCCTGTTTAAGGTGTGACACATACACATGACTTGACTACCATCGAGACATGTTAGCCTTTGTTTTAAGCACATGTTGGCCCCTTGTGTGAATAGTTCCCTCGAGCACCATTGGTACATGCTATGTCGAGCAATAAGCCCGAGCATCTTAGGCTTGGGCCACGCACCATACACACCATAATCTGGCAATAGGTGGGTTCAGGCACATCTTCATATTTCTATTATGCGAATGCCATTTTTATTGCTTATAAATTCATATAACACTCACCAACACTCGTACTTGGGCCTCATTTAATTCTGTCAAACTTGAATAGTAAGTTTGCACCTCTAGAGTCTTGATCACTACCCTTACCATTGTTCTAAGCTTGTTCCACATGACCTAGACCTCTAGTATGCCTCAAGGCCTAGTCCCCCTGGCTATGAGGCCCTATCCCACTAGAACTAGAACTACTCATTGACTTGAAGAGAACCACTAGGCCTAAACTATCTTATATATCATAACATATGTGGCACACCTTGGTCGGGTACACTAGGCACATCAGGCATACCAGCATGTGCACTCAAGGTTGAGGCTCGTGCACTAGGAGCATTGGCAAAGGTTTGCACACTAGGCCTTGGAGAATAGTCCAGACCGCCCACACAGTATGTAGGTCAGCCCGCATAGCTAGGCCAAGGCCCGTAAGATGCCCGCACCACATCAAGGAAGGCTCAAGAGGGGAAGTGCATAAGGAGATCTTCTAGAAGTGCACAGGATCAGTAGCAGCCTTCTGGTGAATCTGATTGACCTTAAAATTTAGGAAGTAGAATCTTAATTGAATGTAATCTGTGTAATCCTTGATTGGTTGTAATTCCTTAATTCTAGGGATTTAGCCATAAGTGTAGCTGGGGGTCTCAACTATAAATTGCCTCACCCTCCTTTGTACATCATCATACACATTTCTATTTAAGTAAAATACAGAGCATATTCCAGTAATTCTCTTGTTCTTCTATTTCTCTCAAACTTGCGCATTCTATCCTTCCTATTATTCTAGTGCCCGCATGCTTGTGTCTTAAGCTAACTTAGGCTAGAAGTAGGTGATTTCAAGCCTAAGGCTACATAGATTCTGAGTCTAAGGTTAGAGCCTATGACAGTTGGTATCAGATTAGTTTTTAGTTTTACTTGTTTGTATGTGTGCAAGTTGAATCTCAGTTAAGGAGATGGCATCCCAAAGCGATATGGCTAGCCAACAACTAGAGGCCTAGGAGTAAGGCCACCGAAGGGTCAAGAAGGCCAGTTCGAGAGATAATTGGTCTACCATGAAGGGGAGGCTGTCCAAGGTAGAGGTGACCATAGGCGACATGAAAGAAAACCTTGTTGATGTGGAAACTCACATTGAAGTGCTAGACTCTATGAAGGAGGAGCTGCAGGGGAGTTACAAGCTGCCTTCAATCAAGGCCTAGATGTGATCACCCAAAGAAACATGGCCTTGGAGGCTTAGGTGGAGACCATGCACGATCGCATAGATGTTATGAGCAAGGAGATTAAGGAGCTTTAGAGTGAGCTCACTAAATGTAAGACTGCCAAAGGGAATGGCATGTTTACTGGAGCATCTAGGACCTGTGTGGAAATCCCCAAGCCTAAAGAGTTCAAGGGGACCAGGGTGGCCAAAAAAGTAGACAACTACTTATGGGGCATAGAGTAGTACTTTCAAGCCACAGGCATGCAAGATGAGGCTACCAAGGTAAGCGCTACATTAATGTATCTTACTGATGTTGCCTTGTTGTAGTGGAGACACAGGTGTGATGATGTAAGGTACAGGGCCATCATGATTAGAACCTAGGTAGAGTTTCAAAAAGAGTTTAGAGAGCAGTTCTACTCAGAATATGCCAATGATGAGGCATGAGCAAAGCTACGTAGGCTGACCCAACAAGAGGAGATAAGGGACTATGTCTAAAAGTTTTTTGCATTGATGCCACAGATCTTGGATCTAAGTGAGACAGAGGGTCTGTTTACTTTCATGGATGGGCTAATGAACTACAACGGAAGGTAGTTCATGACTTAGCTAAAACTATGACTACTACTGAGTCCCTAATGGTGTTTAAACCACTGAACAAGTTCAAGTCTTCCAAGCTCAAGGGAAATGGCAAGGATAAGAGGGATCGGGAGAAGTAGTCCAAAGGTAGGTACCATGACCGGTAATCTAAAGATGGGGACCGAGATCGTTCGAACAAATATGGCGAAAGAAAACCACCAATAGGCAAGTGGGAGGCAAAAAAAGACCAAGAGCCGCTCATATGCTACCTTTGTAGAGGGAGCCATATAGTGTGCAACTACCCACAAAAGGGTAAACTGGCTGCTGTAGACAAAGAGTTTGATGAGAAGCCAAAGTTAGAGACAGCAAAACTTGGGTCATTGGTGCTTGATGCTGTCTAAAGTAAAGGGAGCCATAAGCCAAAGGGCTTGATGTTTACGATCTGATGGTTACGAGCTAGAAGGTGAGTGCATTAGTGGACACAAGTGCCTCACACTTATTTATTTATGGTGATAGAGCCTAAAAGCTCAGAGTAAAGGTGCATAAGGGGATTGGTACCATTAAAATAGTGAACTATAAGAAAGTGCTAGCCATTAGAGTAGCGTAAGGAGTGAAGTTATAGTTGGGAGACTGTAAGGGCAAGGAAACCATTGAGGTAATACCCTTAGATGATTATGAGTTTGTGATTTGGTTGGATTTCCTTGTTTGGATTAATGCCCTTCTTGTGCCTTTCGCCAATTTTATTTGCATCTTGGATGCTTGGTGCCAATGCCTTGTACCATTGAAGTGAGGGTCCAAAATTGGGTCTAGAGTGGTGTTAGCCATTCAATTTGCTAGGGCAGTGAATAAGGATAAAGACACCTTTTGGTAGCCTTGAAGTATAAAGAGCTGAGGGAGAAGGAGTCCAACACCTCCTTGGAGGTACTAAAGGTGCTGGAATTTTTTAGAGATGTGATGCTCGTAAAATTACCTAGCAAGCTACCACCTAAAAGGGAGGTAGACCACAAGATCGAGCTGGTGTGTAAGGCCAAACCACTAACTAGAGCCTTTTACCGAATGTCCCTACTTGAGTTAGAGGAGTTAAGGAAATAGTCAAGAAGTTAGTTGATGCTAGCTTCATCAAGCCATCTAAGGTGCCATATAATGCACTAATTCTATTTTAGCACAAGCATGATGGGTCATTGCAGTTGTGTATAGACTACCAGGCTTTAAACAAGCTGACCATCAAGAACAAGTATCCTATCCCACTCATTACAGACTTGTTCGATCAACTTAGGAGTGTAAGATGGTTCAGAAGATGGATTTGAGGTCAGGCTACTACCAAGTCAGGATCATAAAGGGAGATGAACCTAAGACTACTTGTGTCACTCGGTATGGTTCATATGAGTTCTTGCTTATACCATTTGGACTCACGAATGCCCCAGCAAAATTTTGCACCCTTATGCACAAGGTACTTCAATCGTTCTTGATTAGTTTATTGTGGTTTATCTTGATGACATTGTAATCTACAACCAGACATTAGGAGAGCATGTAGACCACTTAAGGTAGGTGTTCGAGGTGTTGCAGGCACACAAGCTGTATGTCAAAAGGGAGAAGTGCTCATTTGCCTAGCAGGTTATCACATTCTTAGGCAACTTAGTGGGAAGTGACAGGATTAACATGGATGAAGGCAAGGTGTGTGCCATCTTGGAGTGGGAACCACTAGCCAAGGTCACTGAGTTAAGGACTACTACAGGTGCTTCATCAAAGGCCACTTAGCCATAGCCATGCCATTAATTGACTTGCTCAAGAAAGGGAGAGCATAGGAGTGGAGTGTAGGGTGCCATAAAGCCTTTGATTGGTTGAAGAAAGCTATGACCAAGGAGCCAGTCTTGGCCTTGCTAGACCATTCCAAGCAGTATGAAGTGCATACGGATGCATCAGACTATGTAATAAGGGGTGTGTTGATGCAAGAGGGACAGCTAGTCATGTTCTAGAGTATGAAGCTCAATGAGACTGAGCGTAAGTACACGGTCTAGGAAAATGAGATGACTGTAGTTGTGCATTACTTGTGCACTTGGTGCCATTACCTATTGGGGTCGAGGTTCATGGTCAGGATGGACAATGTAGCAACCAGCTACTTTCAGTCGCAGAAGAAGCTATCCCCCAAGTAGGTGAGATGGTAGGCTTTTCTTGTAGAATTTGATTTCAAGATAGAGTATAAGCTAGGGTAGGCGAACATAGTGGCAGACATCCTGAGCAAAAAGGCTAACCTTGCTACCATTAGCCAACCAGAAGGGTATTTGGTGTCGCACATCAAGGAAGGACTTGCTCACAATCCTACAGCTAAGGCTCTTATGGAGTACGCCCAATAAGGTAAAAGTAGGAGATTTTGGTTGTAGGATGGGTTGTTGTACACCAAGGGCAGTAGGCTTTTTGTGTTGCAGCATAGGACGCTCCACAGTGAAGTCATGCATGAGTGCCATGATTCAAGGTGGGTTGGACATATAAGGGTGAGCCACACATTAGCTTTACTAAAGGATCAGTAATTCTTGCTGCACATGAGGAAAGATGTGGAAGCCTATGTGAAGAATTATCTTGTGTGCCAACAGGACAAGGTAGAGCTCAAGAAACCAGGTGGTCTCTTGGAGCCATTGCCAGTGCTAGAGCGACCCTGAGAGAGTGTCACTTTGGACTTTATAGTTAGTCTACCCAAGGTAGAGGGTTTTGGAAGCATCATGGTAGTGGTGGACAAGTTTTCCAAGTGTGGGATCTTCATTCTAGCAACTAAGGAGTGCCCAACCGATGAGGTAGCTCGATTGCTCCTGAAGAACATGGTGAAGTATTAGGGAGTGTCGAGGACCATTATTAATGATCGAGATGGCCATTTCACAGGCACATTTTGGACTGAGTTGTTTAAGCTATTAGGGTTAGAGTTAAAATTTTCCACCAGCAAGCATCTGCAGACCGACAGGCAGATTGAGCATGTGAATAGGCTATTAAAGGTCTATTTCAGGCACTATGTGAGTGCAATGCAAAGGGACTGGCCAAGGCTATTAGATGTCACCTAGTTTTCTTACAACTTGCAAATGAGTGAGGCAATAAACTAGAGTTTGTTTGAGGTGGTAATAGGTCAGCAACCACTAACATCTAGTTCGATTGCTGAAGGTTATACAGGGCTAAATCCAGCAGCATACAAGTTTGCCAATGCTTGGCAGGAGCAAGCTGACTTGGCCAGAGTCTGTCTCCATAAGGCGACAAAGAGGTCGAAGAAGTGGGTAGATCAAAATAGGCAGGACGTGCAGTTCCAAGTAGGAGACTTAGTGTTAGTGAAGCTACATCCCATTGTGTGCCATGGGGGGTTGCACAAAGGCCTAGTCTAGAGGTATAAGGGACCTTTTTGAGTAGTCAAGAGGGTAAGCAATGTTGCTTACAAGCTGGATATGCCACCAAGCTAAGGGTACACACAATGTTCCATGTTAGCATGCTTAAGCTATTCCATGAGGATGAGGGAGATCCAAGACGGGCAAAGTCCAAGCGTACGCCATTGGGAGCTAGGGCCTCATATACGAAAGATGTCTACAGCATCATATCTGACTGGGAAGTGAGGTAGAAGAACTACCAACCAAGACAGGAGTACTTAGTGTGCTAGAAGAAACTTCTAAACAATGAGGCAAGCTAGGAACCAGTAAAAGACTTATGGTAGTTTTGAGACTAGATTAGGCAGTACCATACAGAGGATGCAATAGGGGCATTGCATAATCAAGTAGGGGAAAATGTCACGCCTTGGGCGGGCGTGCTAGGCTCATCAACACGTGCACCAAGAGTATTGGCGGGGGTTTGCACACTAGGCCTTGGAGAGGAGTCCAGACCGCCCACACAAAATGCAGGCCAGCCTACAAAGCCAGGCTAAGGCCCACAAGATGCCCATACCACATCGGGGAAGGCCCAAGAGGGGAAGTAAGCAAGGAGATCTTTTAAAAGCGCACAGGATTAGCAGAAGCCTTTTGGTGGATCTAGTTGACCTTAAAAGTCAGGAAATAGAATCCTAATTGAATGTAATCTATGTAATCCTTGATTGATTGTAATTCCTTGATCTAGGGATTTAGCCATAAGTGTAGTATGAGGTCTTAACTATAAATAGAGGGTGGCCTCACCGTCCTTTATACATCATCATACACACTTCTATTTTAGTAAAATAAAAAGCATATTCTAGCAATTCTCTTATTCTTTTGTTTCTCTCAAACTTGCACATTTTGTCCTTCCCATTGTTCTAGTGCTCGCACGCTTGTGTTTTAGGCTAACTTAAGCTAGAAAGAGGTGATTCCAAGCCTAAGGCTGCACGGATTCTGAGGTAAGGATAGAACCTGTAACATATGCACATGCCTCGACTACTATTATAACATGTTGGCCTTTGGTCTTAGCATATGCTTTGACCACCATCGACACATTTTAGTGGGTGTTTCCTTTAAACACCATCAGCATATGCTGGGTAATACACCACGCACAGGTATCCTGGGCCTGGACCACGTACAACGATCAGCAATAGGAGAGTTTAGGCACATCTTTATATTTTTACCATGCCAATGCCATTTTTATGTCTTGTCAATTCATATAATGGTCTCTTAAGCCTTTATATGAAGTTTTATGGCAAGATGACTCATTTTTTATTTTTCACAATTTTAAAAATTTTTACAGTTTAGGATTTTTTTTAAATTTTTTAGTTGGAGTTTTGGCCCCAAATTTGGCATACATGATCCTTGTATTTTTATTGGTATCTACAAAAAAATCATCTAAAAAATTGAACTATAGAAGATTTTGTAGCCATTTGAAAAAAGCATCCCCATTTAAAACACTTGAATGGCTACTAGCTGCAAACTTGTAAAAGCTCTTACGTTCTTTAAGGGGGTATGAGTTGTCAAGGTTCATTAGGGGATAAGAGGCTAATATAAGGGCCAAGGACTAGCACCCATCACACATCATGTGTGTACACCCCTTGGTCCGCCTCCCTCAATCGCAAAGACCCTCAATGCTATTAATCTAATTCTTTGGCAACGCTTTGGCAATGGTGTTCTAGGCAAAAAAATGCACATAAGCACATGCTTGAGCCTAGTGTCATTGGCTAAGCTTTCTCTTAATAAAATAATAGGCCATACAACACTTGGATGGATGTTTCCACAAACGTCAGCCAATGATAGTTTTATATCTAAATAGGAAACCAACAAGCCACAATTTAATCTTAATAATACACAATGATATATCAGGGTATAATGGGAGCACTCCAAAGTGACCCTAAACATTTTTGTAAGAAAAAAATGTTTTACTAATATCAAGAATAATACAACAAGTACAAAAAAAACATCGAGTCTTTGCCCTATCATCAATGCTGAGGGGCAGCCTGACAATACACCAACTGGTCATCCCCTCTAAAGAGCTTAAGAGATTTTCTAGTTGTGCTACCAAGAACCATTACAAAGTTTGAAATGGGGACCTTTTTTCTAGCACATGAGATCTACCCTCCCTTTCGGCACCTCTACTTTGTCATGGCCCCTATACATAGGTTTCTCACAACATCTTATGCTTAGTCATGGCCCTTTTGACACATGTCTCACAGTCCACAAGCTAGGCTAGGCTAGGGGTTATAGTGGGATAGGGTCTGACAGCCAAAAGGACCAAGCTTTGAGGCCTACTGGAGGCCCAGGTCTTGGGGAACTAGCTTGGAACAATTGTACGAGTAATGATCAGGACTCAAGAGGTAGGCACAGTGTTCTTGTTCAGTAGAATTAAGACAAGCTTAGGTATGGGCATTGGAGAGTGCTCATATGAATTTACAAGCTATAAAATTGGCATTGGCACGGTAGATATATAAAGATGTACCTGAACCCACCCACTGCCTAGTTGTGGTGTGCATGGTGCATGGCTTGGGCTCAAGATTTCTATGTGTGGTGAGCAGACCAACGTATGTTGATGGTGTTCGAGGGAGCTGACTGCACAAAAAGCCAGCATGTGCCAATGGTGGTCAAAGCATGTGTCGAGCCAGGGGCCAACATGTCCTAATAGTGGTCAAGGCATGTGCACATATCACAGTCTGTAAGCTAGTTCAGGCCAAGGGATCTAATGGGATAGGGTCCAATAGTCGAGGGGACTAGGCCTTTAGGCCTACTAGAGGCCCAGGTCATAGAGAAGTAACCCGAAATAATGGTATAGGCAGTGATCAAGACTTAAGAAGCAAAAATAGTGTCCATGTTTGATAGAATTGAGCCAGGCTTAAGTGCGGGCACTGGGGAGCACACATCAATTTACAAGAAATAAAAATGTCATTAGCACAGTAGAAATATGAAAAAGTGCCTGAACCCACCTCTTACCTAATTATGGTGTGCATCGTGCATGGCGCGAGCCTAGGATACCCATATGTGGTGCATGACCTAGCATGTGTCAATGGTGTTTGAGGGAACTGCTCGCACAATGGGCCAGCATGTGCCGATGATGGTCAAAGCATCTGCATGTGTCATAATCAACAAGCAAGCTAGTCTAGGCCCAAGGGTTCTAAGGGGATAGGGTCTGACAGCTAGGAGGACCAGGCCTTGAGGCCTACTAGATGCCTAGGTCATAATTAACTAGCCTGAAATAGTGGTATAGGTAATGATCAGGACTCTAGAGGCTCATACACTATGTTCATGTTTGGCATAATTGAGCCAAGCCTAGGTGCAAATGTTGGTAAGCGCTCATATGAATTTACAAGCCATAAAAATGACGTTGGCATGGCAGAAAGATGAATATGTGCCTAAATCCATCTATTGCCCAATTATGGTATGCATGGTGTCAGGTCCAGGCTCAGGATACCTGTGCATGGTGCATGACCTAGCATGTGTCAATACAGTTCAAGGGACTACTCGCACAATGGGCTAGCATGTGCGGATGGTGGTCGAGACACATGCATGTGTCACGATCAGCAAGCAAGCTAGTCTAGGCATAGAGGTTCTAACAGGATAGGGTCTAACAGCAAGGGGAATAGGCCTTAAGGCCTACTAGATGCTTAGGTCATGGTGAACTAGCCTAAAATGGTGGTATGTATAGTGATCAAGACTCTTGAGTCTTAGGCATGGTGTTCATGTTTAGCATAATTGAGCCAAGCCCAGGTGCAGGTGCTAGTGAGCACTCATCTGAATTTACAAGCCATAAAAATAACATTGGCATGATAAAAATATGAATGTGTGCTTGAACCCACCTATTGATCAGTCATGTTATGCATGGTGAGCGGCTCATACCCAAGATACCTATGTGTGGTGTGTGACCCAACATATGCTATTGCTGTTACTGTTTAAGGGAACTACCTATATAAGGGCCAGCATGTGTTGATGGTGGTTGAAGCATGTCCTGAGATCGAGGGCCAACATGTCCTGATAGTGGTCAAGGCATTTGCATGTGTTATGGTTAGCAAACAAGTTGGTCTAGGCCCAGGGGTTCTAGCGAGATAGGGTTCAATAGTCAAGGGTAGTAGGCCTTGAGGCCTACTCGAGGTGTAGGTCATGGGGAACTAGACCAAAACAGAGGTACTAACTATAATCAGGACTCCAAAGGTTTAAGCACAGTGTTCATGTTTTGCAAAATTGAGCTAGGCCCAGGTGCAAGTGCTGGCAAGTGATGTGCAGGCACATAATCAAACCTAGGTACGGGCACTAATGATTGAGGTATGGGCACATGGTCAGACCAAGGTATGGGCACGCTTGAATACAGTCTTGGTTCAGATCAGATTTGTAGGCTTCTAAAAGGCTCGATATTATAGCACAATCTTTGACAAGCTGGAATTATGATAAGCACTTAAGTTTCATAGGCCAGCTTAGGCAAACGAAATCAATTCCTTGTCCAAGGCCACATAGAGTTCGGCTTAATAATAGAGCTCATGACACATGCACCAAGCATCATTTGGTGTCGATGGTGATTGAAGGGTGCACAAGTGCCTTAGTCAGAGGGTCATGGTACACATGCTGCCATAAGTGCTAGCACCTATCGAAAGGTGTCCAAGGCAACAATCCACACCACTAGCTTGCTTGCACCGACGATGGTCAGGGCAAGTGCTTGCATGAGTGCTAGCATATGGCGATGGTTCCATTCCCACATAAAGTGCCCGTATCTAGTAATGGCGTCTGAGGTGACAAGGGGCTAGCATCTACCGATGGTGTTGGCTGTGATTGCTTGCACCAACCAAGGGCTATATGCTATTGATGACATTTAAGGCAACAACCAACAGTAAGGGTCACATGTGTTGATAGAGTTTTAGGTAAATGCTTGCATCAAGGGTGAGCTTATCCCTATAACGAATATTGATAGCATTCAGTTGTCATTTACTTAGATGCTTGAAGGAGGGATGTCATTGCCTGGGCATATTAGTTGAAACAAAGAACACCATTCATCCCCAACCCCAGAGGGGTGAGTGTAAAAATACTGAAGTAAGAGGACTTTAGTGGGTATCAGAGGAAGGAAAGGAGGAATCAAAGTGACAATGGGTTGAATCTCATCGATCATAGTGGCAGGACTAGTTTGCCACTTACAATAGCCCATCACATATTTAAGTCATCTATAAATGATTCTACAAGCCACTCGGTGGGAATTGAGCTCTAATGAGGCCTGCGCAGCTTGTCTGCCAAGGGGCTGCACCTATGACACATGCCCTTGGGGGCCATGGGCCCCTACTACAAGTCAACAATCGAGTGTGTTCACATGCATCGCTTCTAGCCTAGATTCTAACTTAGAGGCATTCAGTCAAAATCCAATGCATGGTAGCTTCGTGCCACTAGTTTTTCAACCAAGTGTGATGACCAATTGTACGAATCAATGGTTCCTCTCATACTAGGTTGAATTACTATTACGACACTACCATCAGTAGGGTAAAACTAACCCATCTCATGATGGTCTGAACCCAACTCACATTCCCTATTGGTGGGTGAACAATCTAATAATTGGTGAATTCTATTTTACAATGATAGGAAGAGCCAACATCAGAGGCTCAAAAAGTAATGTTGCTATGAACATTTGGCTGGCACAAGCCAATTATCCATGTGGTAACTTTTTTGACAACTCTATTCAAATTTAGAAGGTTTAAAGGATCGATAGGCCACGCATTCATGGTTTGTATTCATAGTAGAAATCATAATCAAATGAGCTTTTACCCTTTTGTTCCACATGAGATTTCTATTCATGTTGAGCTCATTTTAAAACATCTACGTTATCTTTTAACACATGTGCCACTCCAGCTAAACTCCTCACCTGACAATGTCTTCCACTCTGATCGACGAACCAAGACTAGCCTTGGGTGTAAAAGAAAGGGTCTTTCCTACCTCTGATTCATGGACTAAGTAAAATAATGTTAAAAGTAGTGGTATTTCAATTTCGTTTGAGGGCTCCCACTTATCCTACACCTCTCAAGTCATTTCACAATGTTAAACTAGAGTCAAGCTTAACAAGGTCTTCTTTCCTCACTAATTTTGCCAAGCTTGTTCCCTTGGTTGTGGTTTCGCTAGATAGTAGACAAGGATAGTGGTAATCTCGTTAATACATACATGCACATCACTAATTAGATGATGAGGCATTTGGCTACCTTAAGAGAGTCATAGTCAACCCTACCATTTACCTATGCTTGGTTAAGTTTCTTCACTTTGACATTTAAAGCACTAGGCATAAATCACATTATGTGAGCATCTGTAGGGACTATCGTGATATTTTATTTTAATTAAACAGTTAGATTCCCCTTATCCTACCAGTTTTGAGTCAATTTTTCATCGTTTGGGGAAGGCCCCTGAGGGAGCTATTCCCAATCCATCTGCCGACTAGCACATGACAACCCACTTTTATTGTGAGAGTAGCTAGAGCAATGCACTAACAGCTGATGGGTTTCAGACTGGGACCCCCATGCCTAGCCCTTAGAGCTAATCTTTTTCTTAAGGTTACGGATTCATTTTATCGACTTCCTTTACCTATATTGTTCTATCAACTAAAGGCTACTCACCTTAGAGGCCTGATGTGGTTAAGAGTACGATTGGGCATGGATGGCAATTAGTAATCTAGATTTTCAACGGTCGATAGGGGCATATTAGACACTATGTGACGTACGATGCTTTTCTGGCCATTGGACCCTACCTTTGGTTCAGCTATTTCTAAGGTGGGCAAGCCATTAAATAGAAAAGACAACTCTTCCTAAGGCCCCTACCAATGAATCCAAACTCCCAAATGTTGTTGTCAGCTACCTTATCTTAGTTCAAGAATTTTAACCCTATTCCTTGTCAAAGCTTACTCCAGACGTACTAGGATAGGCTTCCGCATCTCTTAGGATCGACTAACCTATGTGCAAGTGCCGTTCACATTGAACCTTTCCCCTTTTTGACCTTTAAAGTTCTCATTTGAATATTTGCTACTACTATCAAAATCTACACCGATGGTTGCTCCCCTAGGGCTTGTGCCCCAAGTTTTGCGATGACCACCATACCCTCTTACTCATCGAGGCTTAGCCCTTACCCTAATGGCCAAGTATAGGTTACGCATTTAAGCATCATCTATTTTTAAGGTAAGTTGATATGGTAGGTGAGTTATTACACACTCCTTAGTAGATTCAAACTTCCATGACCATTGTCCTGCTATTTTAATCGACCAACACCCTTTTATGGATTCTAGGGTAGTACACAGTTAGGCAACATAGCCTGGCTTTCAATTCATCCCACATTGCTAGTTCTGCTTGCCAAAAATAGCCCACTTGGAGCTCTTGATTCCCTGGTGTGGCAAAATGAAGCAATCGCACCATCCTACCTATTTAAACTTCAAGAATAGGTCAAAGCTGTTGCACCCCTAATGCCTTTAATCATTGTCTTTACCCGATATAATTGGCTAAGGGCTTTAGCTATCCTGAGGGAAACTTTAAAGGGAACTAGCTACTAGATAGTTTGATTAGTCTTTTACCCCTATACCTAAGTTAAATGAACAATTTGCACATCAGTATCGTTGTAGGCCTCCACCAGAGTTTCCTTTGGCCTTGCCTCGTTTAAGCATAGTTCACCATCTTTTGTGTCCCAACAGCCATGCTCACACTCGAACCCTTCTTAGAAGATCAAGGTCGATTTGTGGTGCACCCATGAGGGATCCCACCGATCAGCTTCCTTACACATTCTGGGCTTTCTAGCCCATTGACTCCCACACATGTCAAACTCTTTGGTCTGTGTTTCAAGACAGGCTAGATAGGGAGCCCGTAGGCCTATACCAGGAGCATGCCGATGTTAAGGCAAGCTGAGATGACATGTGCTACATTCCATGATTACAGTAATGATGTCTTCGCTAGCATATCGAAAGCCCAGGCTTGGCCACCATTGCGACCCACATTGGTTCATGCCTCGAGTAGATTGACATGTGCTACATTCTATGGTTACAGTAATGATGTCTTCGCTAGCATATCGAAAGCCCAGGCTTGGCCACCATTGCAACCCACATTGGTTCATGCCTCGAGTAGATTGATAGATCAACTCTTGCCATTTCACATTCGATTGAGGTGCATCACCAACCCCCACTCACTTTTCTTTATGACAATTTCAAACACTCTTTGACTTTTTTTTCAAAGTCCTATTCATTTTTCCCTCAAGGTACTTGTTTGCTATTGGTCTCTCACCCATATTTAGCCTTAGACAAAATTTATTACCTGATTGGGGCTACATTCCCAAACAACTTGACTCGTAGACAATGCCTCGTGGTGCGATAGGGTCTATGCACAATAAGGCTATCACCCTCTTTGGTGCCCCTTTCCAAGGGACTTACGCTCAATCTGTCATTAAATATGCTTGTCCATACTACAATTTGGATGCTGGGGGTGCTAGATTCTTAAGTTGGGCTCTTTCTGGTTCACTCATTGTTACTAGGGAATCCTAGTAAGATTCTTTTCCTCCACTTATTGATATGCTTAAACTCAATGAGTAATGCCACCTAACCTAGGGTCATAATGCAAGCATCAACCAAGCGATGTGGGGGGTCCAATGGTGTCCAGATGGACCATGAGCATACGTCACCAAAAATAAGGCACTCTGAGAGCTTTACCATTTATGGTCACAGTGTTATCATTGTCGGGGACTCACTTTTGGGCCAACCATGATCAACAAGATCGTGGGAGGTCATCTTCTATCCCCTCCTTTAGAGCCTAAAGGGAGGGGATTGAGAGGCCAATGATGCATGACACCTAGGTAGATATGCCTTCAGCCTAATGGCTTATGGTGCAACTTGTGTTCAAAGACTTGATGGTTCATGAGATTCTACAATTCACACCATGTATCACATTTTGCTATATTCTTCAACGATGCATGAGCCAAGATATCCATTGTCAAGAGTCATTTTTTTTTCTTGACAAAAAAAGTCATGGTGCCACTCACGCATGCACCATAAATTGGATGGTGATGGCACATGCTCTTTTTCATTTCAGTTCTTTAGCATGATTCATGCCAAAGGTTCGTTATTTGGCTATGGGTGAAGACACAAATCATTTTGCCTTCCTAAGAGGTAGAACAAAGCAACTGTCATGTCGGTCTGAGGCTAAAAGGGGCTTGAAGCAAGGAGGCACTTTGGCCTTCTTGGTGTTTCTTTAAAGCATTTGTGGGTTGTCTATTGAGTGGGTTTTAACAATGATCCTTCTATATGTTCACCTATGGAAAACCTTGTTATGACTTCTCCTTCCTCTAAATGATAAGGTTCAGTGGACTTCTCATGATGTCATGGGTAGTAAACCATCCATATCACTATGATTTGAACACTTTATCGAACCATTCAATCAGTAAGAGCGATGGGCAGTGTGTACAAAGAGCAGAGATGTAGTCAACACAAACTGATGACTTGTGCTTACTGGGAATTCTTTGCTAAAGACTAACAATTGCAATGATCTATCCCCATCAGATGAAATTTAAAAAATTACTTGGTCTTGTCAGCCAAGGCTATAGACTCGTTGAATACATTAGTGTAAGTGTGTGCGGCCCAAAACATCTAAGGGCATCATAGACCTATTACTACCTCAAACTTCCTTGGCCTAAGCAACCATAGTCCCTTTAAGAAGCTGGCCATGAAGGATCACCATGTAGCTAGTTAGCAAGCTAAGGTCTCATTCGTTAACAAAATTAACCAGACAAATTGCTCCACTAACTAAGAATGGCCATGCACCACCACCCATAGAATTATGAAAGAGCTCTCAATCTATCAATCCTTACTATGTTTGGACTTGGTAAGTTTCCTCGTGTTGAGTCAAATTAAGCCATAGGCTCCACTCCTGGTGGTGTCCTTCCATAAATTCCTTTAAGTTTTAGCCTTATGACCATACTCTTTGAAACCCAAGGACTTTGATTTCTCATAAGGTGCTAGTAAAATTCTAAAAGTAACATCTATTGATCCCAAGTTGGCATCGTATATGGTTGAGACTAAGATGGTATATGATAATCTTCGAGCCTCCAACTTTGTTATTGATTAATGAAAACATCCTTGGCACATGCTTTTGCAGTTGTTCATCTTTCCTTGGCAAATGCTTTTGTAGTTGTTCATCTTTCCTTGGCAAATGCTTTTGTAGTTGTTCATCTTTTATAAATCCAAGAATTTCACCTCTAACTATGAAATACGAATGCCCTGATTGTCCCTGTTAATCATTACTCCAATCTCGAAGGCCAACACAATAGGATCGAAATGCTATGATGTTATCCCATGCTAATGAATACAAGCGTAGGCCTGATTTGAGCACTCTAATTTTTTCAAATTAACAATGTCGGGGGAACAACTTGGTCAATTAAGGCCAAGAGCACATCGCCAACAATAGGACTAGTAGATTGGTGTTCATAGTGAGGCGGATTGAATAACCTAACCTTGCTCTAAATATGAGCTTTTTAATTATAACAACTTAAATATATGCTATTGGAGCAGGAATTACCATGGCTGCTAGCTCAAAACTTGCCTTTCAATGGATCCTTGTTAAGGGATTTAGATTGTACTCATTCCAATTATCAGACTCATAAAGCCCAATATTGTTATTTATTATCACTACCTTTCCATGTCAAGATTGGGTAATTTGCATGCCTGCTGCCTTCCTTGAATATGGTAGCCATTTATCAGGTTCCCTTTCTGGAATCAAACCCTAATTCTCTATCACCCATCACCACCATAGTAGGTCACTATCCTACCATCGAAAGTGGATAAGGTAGAAATTTGAATGATGTATCACTAGCATAAAATGTGTGTGATTCGTCGAGTTATCATAAATCATCAGAGTAATAGGCAAAGGCCATGTCAACCTTTTATCTAATAAAGGCATCCCTTCCAAAAGTCAGGGTTTGTTGTATATAGTAGCTCTAGAATTACTACAATTATTTGAGTAATAGATACTATCAAACAAACTATAACTGATTTAATTAGCCATTTTAGTTTCACAGTCTAATTTAGTTCATACTTACACATGCATGGCTTAATCTTTGAGGCAAGTATATGACTATTGGCAACCAAGTAGCTTTCCTTCAGGACGTTGGCATTGTATAGGCCTCAATGCACTAATTGAACAGTGGAGAGAGCCAACATGGGCACAAGCATCATGTGTATCGAGCATGTGGAATGCATAGCATCAATGAACAAGGGCTAAAAGCCCACGCCCATAAAATATTCTACATCCGAGAGCATGATCGAACACTGGTACACTAATGTGACCATGGAGTTTTAGGTGGCACACTTGGGACACAGGGCACGATTGAGGTCTAACCTGTAGCCCTTAGGGACATAAGATGGATAAGGGATGGCAAGGCATTTGGTTTCCATTGATTTAGGTATACAGCACAGGATTTTGACTTCACCCCTAGGGTACAATGCTCGCATGGGGGAAATTGAAAAGAATGACAGGTCAATAGTTTGGTGCATTGAGCATGGAGCCTACCAACATGCACAACCATATCACCACTCATATGTCCATTGCACACAAGTGGTAGTATCCATGCACATCGATCTGCAACCCACCCGATCAATTACACAATGAACAAGTGGAGGAAACAATGTATGAGGCGACACCACAATTGCTTGGCATGGGAAAAACACAAGCAAAGGCCACACGACAGCCTCTGCCATCCCATAAGTAACAACAACACAACACCACCAATGCTTGTTCTAGCCAGAACCACACATGTAAACTCTGCTATCAACACCCTAAAGGGATGTTGCCTGATTCATGGACTTGTTCATAGGGTCTTGTACAGCATCAGTTGCACTTATGTGTCATGCCCTTAGTAAGCAGACTGGAGTTGAAGCCCGCGCACTAGTGGCCCAAGCTTGAGTACAAAGCATAAAAGTGGGGGTTGGCATAATAAGCATGGGAGAAGCATCCAAACAGCTCACACAATAGTTAGGCCTGCCCATAGGACCATGGCTTGGCTTGCATCATGCTCGCACTACACTTAGGTGGACCCATGGGAGTGGGAATGATCTAGAATCATCTAGAAACATCTAGGATCAGGCTTGCATCATGCTCACACTGCACTTAGGTGGACCCATGGGAGTGGGATTGATCTAGAATCATCTAGAAGCATCTAGGATCATCATATAACATAAGATCTGGTCAACCTTTTGAATCAAGAGAAGATCCTTGGAATCAAGGTGTAATCTATGTATTAATGTGTAATCTTTTATTTTTAGGAATCATGTAATCCTTTGATCTTAAGAGCAGGCATAATTAGTGCTGGGGCCTTAACTATAAATAGAGGGCTGACCCAACCTCAATTGTATCATTCACCACTCTATAATATACAACATATTCCAGCATTCTCTTGTTCTCTTAACTTGTGCATTCTACCTTTCTAGTTGGTGTAGTACTCGGACGCTTGGTTAACAGGCTGACTTATACATAAAGAGTCAATTCCTAGCTTAAGGCCACACAGATTTTGGTTTAAAAGTCTGAGGCCCATGATAGTTGGCATCAGAGTAGGTTCTACTTGGTTGTGTTCAGGTCACACTCAAGGCATTCACAAAAATGGCATCCCAAAGTGATGTTGCTAACCAACAACCAGAGTCTTAAGAGCAAGGTCATGAAAAGGGGATGAAAGCTAGTTCGAGGGACATCTAGCCTACCATAGATGTGTAGCTAGCCAAGGTGGAGGTGATAATAGGCAATATAAAGGAGAAGCTTGATAAGTTAGAGACTCACATTGAGGAGTTGGACTCTGTGGAGGAGGAACTCAAAGTTAAGTTGCAAGAAGCTCTAAATCAGTCCATTAACATGATCACCCAGTGGAATGAAACCTTGGAGGCCTTAGTGGAGACCATGCACAAGAAGATGAAGGAGCTCAAGAAAGAGCTCATTGCTTGCAAAACAACCATTAGGAATGGCATGATCACTAGATTGCCTAAGTCTTGTGTGGATATCCCTAAGCCTAAAGAGCTTAAGGGGACTAGGGCTTCCAAGGAAGTGGACAACTTTCTATGGGGGATAGACTAATACTTTTAAGCCATGGGCTTGCAGGATGATGCTACTAAGGTAAGCAATGCTTCGGTGTATCTTACTAATGTTGCCTTGTTATGGTGGAGGCACAAGTGTGATAATGTGAGGCATGGAGATGCCTTGATTGGAACCGAGAAGAAGTTCTAAAAGGAATTTGGGGAGTAGTTCTACCCCAAGTATGCCAATGATGAGGCACAGGTAAAGTTACGCTAGCTTACTTAACAGGGTGATATAAGGGAGTATGTCCAAAAGTTTTCTAAATTGATGCTACAAATTTCAAATCTAAGTGAGATTGAGGGTCTATCTATCTTCAAGGATAGGCTCAAACCATGGGTGAAGCACGAGCTACAAAGAGGGGGAATTCATGACCTGGCTAAGGTCATCACCACTTCTGAGTCCTAGTGGAGTTTAAGCTATAAAACAAGTCAAAGTCTACCAAGCCCAAGGGGAAAGGTATGGACAAGAGGAGTCAAGAACAACAATCCAAGGGTGGAGACTATGATCGACAGTCTAAAGAGGGAGATCATGACCATTCAAATAAGGACAGCCAAGGCAAGCCCCCAGTAAGGAAGTGAAAGGCTAGAAGAGACAGGGAGTCAATCTCTTATTAGAACACATGACTGCCCAAAAAAGGGTAAGCCAATTACCATAGACAAAGGGTCGAATAAGGAGCCAAAAAAGAAGACTACAAAGCTTGGCTTGGTTATGCTCAATGCAATTTAAGGTAAAAGGAGCCACAAGCTAAAGGGTCTAATGTATGTAGATCTATTGGTTGCAGGTAGGAAGGTGAGTGCATTGGTGGACATGAGAGCTTCACATTTGTTCATTTTAGGTGATGGAGCCTAGAAACTTGACCTGAAGGTGCATAAGAGGACTGATACCATTAAGATAGTCAACTCTAAGGATGTTCCAACCATTAAAGTGGCACGTGGGGTAAAGATACAGCTTGGAGATTAGAAGGGCAAAGAAACCATTAAGGTAATACCCTTAGATGATCATGAGTCTATGGTTGGTTTAGATTTCCTTGTTTGGGTTAATGCCCCCTTCTGCCTTCTGCCAATTGCTTATGCATTTTGGATGCACAATGGCAATGCCTGTACCATTAAGGTAAGGGTCCGAGACTGGGACTAAGGTGCTATCAACCATTCAATTTGTCAAGGTGGTGAGCAAGAATGAATACACCTTCTTGGCTGCCTTAAAGTATGATGAGCTAAGTGAGTCAGAAATTGACACCCCCTTGGAAGTGTTAAAGGTGCTAGAGACCTTTAATGATGTGATGCTAGCATAGTTGCTTAGTAAGCTACCACCTAAGAAATAAGTGGACCATAAGATCAAGCTGGTGTCAGAGGCCAAGCCACAAACCAAAGCTCCTTACCGAATGTCACCCCTAAAGTTGGAACAGTTGAGGAAGTAACCTAGGGAACTGATCAATATTGGCTACATTAGGCCTTCTAAGGCCTTATATGGTGCCTCGATTCTACTCCAACACAAGCATGATAGGTCATTGCGATTGTGTATTAACTACAAAGCACTAAACAAGTTGACTATTAAGAACAAGTATCCTATCCCCGTTATTATTGATTTGTTCAACCAACTTGAAGGTGCAAGGTGGTTCACCGATCTAGATTTACAATCAAGGTACTACCGAGTTAGGATTACGGAGGGAAATGAGCCAAAAATTGCATGTGTCACCCTGCTATGGCTCTTATAAGTTCCTGGCTATGCCATTTGGACTCACTAATGTTCCAACAACATTTTGCATGCTCATCAACAAGGTGCTACAATTATTTCTTGATTGTTTTGTTATGGTTTATGTTGATGATATTGCGATTTATAACCAGACATTGATGGAGCATGTAGACCACTTGAAACATGTGTTCGAACTATTGTGGGTGAATGAACTATTCATAAAGAAGGAGAAGTGCTCATTTACCTAGCGAGAGGTACCATTTCTATGCCACATAGTAGGAGGTGGCAAGATACGCATTGATGCAAGCATGGTCCATGCAATTCTAGATTGGGAACTGCCAGCCAAGGTCACCAAGTTGAGATCATTCCTTGGGCTGGTTAACTACCACCGATTCTTCATCAAAGGCCATTCATCCATAGCCATACCATTAATTGATTTCCTTAAGAAAGGAAGAGTGTGGGAGTAAAACATCACATACCAACAAGCCTTTGATTAGTTGAAGCAAGTAGTGATAGAGAAGCCAGTTTTAGCCTTACCAGACCATGCCAAATCGTATGAGGTATATACGATGCATCAAACTTTATAATAGGGGGCATACTAATACAAGAGAACCATTCGATTACATTTAAAAGCTAGAAGCTTAATGACACCAAGCACAGATACACAGTCCAAGAGAAAGAGATGACAGTAGTGGTGCACTGCTTGTGCACTTGGCAGCATTACTTTTTGGGGTTAAGGTTTGTGGTTAGAATTGACAATGTTACAACCCGTTACTTTAGACACAAAAAAAGCTATCCCCCAAACAAGCTCATTGGTAAAACTTGCTTGCGAAATTTGATTACAGGTTAGAGTACAAACTTAGGGGCACAAACATAGTGGTGGATGCCCTTAGCTAAAAGACAAGCCTTGATACTATTAGCCAACTAGAAGGATCTTTGGTGCCATGCATTAGAGAAGGGCTATCCCATGATCCTACAGCTAAAACTCTTATCGACCATGCCAAGCAAGGTAAGACTAGATGGATTTGGTTACAGGATGATTTGTTGTACACCAAGGGCAATCGATTGTTTGTGCCATAGCATGGGAAGCTCTATAGGGAGGTTATGCAGGAGTACCATGATTCCACGTATGCTAGTCACCCAAAGGTGAGCCATACCTTAGCATTGCTAAATGATGGTTACTACTAGCCACACTTGAGAGATGATGTTAAGGCCTATGTGAAAACCTATCATGTATGCCAACAGGACAAGATAGAGCTTAAGCCACTAGCTGGTCTATTGAAGCCTTTCCCCATACCAAAACAACCATGGAAAGCATCACTCTAGACTTCATAGTCATCTACTTAAAGTAGAAGGGTTTGGGAGCATTATGGTAGTAGTGGATAGATTTTCCAACTGTGGGACTTTCATTCCAACAACCAAAGAGTGCTCGGTTGAGGAGGCAACCCATTTGTTCCTGAATAACGTGGTAAAGTATTAGGGAGTACCATAGACCATTGTTAGTGATCAGGATGGGTGATTCATAGGGTAGTTTTAGACTGAGTTGTTTAAGCGGTTGGGGTCGGACTTGAACTTTTCCACCAGTATGCATCCTCAAATTGATAGGCAAAGTAAATGCATGAATAGAATGTTAGAGGCCTACCTCAAGCCATTCAACTTATGTCATGCCTTGGGTGGGTACACCAAGAGCTGAGGCCCATGCACCAGTGGCCTAGGCTCAAACACCAAGGACAAAAATAGAGGTTGGCACAATAAGCATGGGAGTAGTGTCCAAAGCACCCACACAACAGTTAGGCCTGCCTGCAGGGCTAGGGCCAGGCCCATATCATGCTGGCACAACACTAAGGTGGACCCATGGGAGTGAGACCAATCCAAAATCATTTATAAGCATCCAAGATTGGTAGCACAAACTAGGAGATCTGGTCAACCCTTAGAATCAGGAAGGGATTCTTGGAAGTAGGGTGTAATCTATGTATTAATATGTAATCCCTTATTTTTAGGAATCATGTAATCCTTTGATCTTAAGAGTAGCCATAATTAGTGTTGGGGCCTCAATTATAAATAGAGGGTTGCGCTACCCTTAGTTGTATCATTCACCATTCAGTAATATGTATAGTATATTCCAACATTCTCTTTTTCTTTTAACTTGCACATTCTACCTTTCTAGTAGGTGTTGTGCCCATACGCTTAGTTCACACATTGATTTAGGCATAAGGAGTCAATTCCTAGCTTAAGGTTGCACGGATTATGGTTTAAAGGTCGTAGCCCATGACACATGAGCTTGGCCAGGCCAAGGCAATTTTGTGGTTGATGACAGGGGACCATGAGATCACTAAATACTCAAGAGACTTGGCCAGGCCAAACCCGTGACCACAACTTCTATTTGCACCACCCCAAGAAGCTGTTGCCTAATTCAAGGACTTGGTTTAGGGTCTGAGGTAGCATCAACCACAAAGACAAGCTTGAGCTTGGCTTTTTCTCATGCACACCAATCGATCGAGGCCATGGGTGCCTACGGGTCATTGAAGCAACCAGTCATATGACAAAATAACTAGAAGGCATGCATGGCTTGGATTTTGCTCTAGTGACATTGTTATGGATGTACGTAGTAACAGGCCCATCAAGCACACCTACTCCCCGTATGGGAGAGAAGGGGAGCTCAGATAACTACCTCTTTAAAGATCATGAGTGATTTTATAGATATGCTAGCAGTAGACATTAAAGTGTCTGAAATAGGGACACTTTTTTCAAATAGGTATATCTGGCACTAAGGTCTCACAGGAAAGACCCAGCATGTGCCTGCACCAAGGGCCAGCATGTGCGAATGGTGTTTGAGGTAATTGCTTGCACCAAGAGCCACCTTTTGCTGATGCTAATTAAAACATGTGCTCAAATTGGTTCCAAATTGTACCAATACTGATTGAGGGAAGTGCCCGTACTAAAGGCCAGCTTGTGCCATGATGGCCAGGCATGTGCTTGTGTCATGCTCTAGGTAGGCACACCCATAACTGAGTCCCGAACACCTATGGCTAAGGCTCGAGCACCAGAGATAGTTACAGGGGTTGGCATAATAAGCATGGAAAAAGTGTCCAGACCACTTGCACAACACCTAAGCCAGCTCGTATAGCTGGACCAGGCCTACAACATGCTTGCACTGCATTTAGGTGGACCAGGGGAGCTTGGACAATCCAAAATTTTCCAGAGGCATCCAAGATCGATAGCATTCAGTAGGACGATCTAGTCAACCCTAAAAATTAGGAGTGATAATTAGAATCAGGGTGTAATCTATATATTGATATGTAATCCCTTATTTTTAGGAATCTTGTAAATCACTTGATTTTAAGAGATAGCCATAATTAGAGCTAGGGGCCTTAACTATAAATAAGGGTTGCCCTACCCTTAATTGTACATCATCAGACACATTGCTCTTCAATAATACAATGCATATTCTAGCATTCTCTATGTTCTCTCTAACTTGCATATTCTACCTTTTTAGTTGTTTGTTTGTCTGTACGCTTGGTTTATAAGTTGACCTAGACCTAAGGAACACATTCCTAGTCTAAGGCCAGGTGGATTCTGAGTCAGAGGTCAGAGCTTGTGATGGTTGGTATCAAGCAAGTTCAGCATAGGTTCTATTCGGTGGCATTTAATCACACTCAAGGTGTTCATGAAAAGGGCATCCCAAAGTGATGTTGATAGCCAACAACTAGAGGCCTAGGAGTAAGGCCATGGAAGGGGGAAGAAAGCTAATTCGAGTGACATTTGGTCTACCATGGATGGGAAGCTGTCCATGGTGGAGGCAATAATGGGTGATGTAAAAAAGAAGCTTGATGAGGTAGAGACTCACATTGAGGCATTAGACTCCACATAGGAAGAGCTCAAATGTGAGTTGCAAGTAACTCTAAATGAGGGCATTGACATGATCACCCAGTGGAATGAAGCCTTGGAGGCCCAGATGGAGACCATGCATGCACAAAGAGATAGAGGAGCTCAAGAGGGAGTTCGCTACTTGCAAGATAACCATTAGGAATGGTGTGATCATTGGAGTGTCTACGACCTATGGGAGATTCCTAATGTTAAAGAGTTTAAAGGGATTAAGGAAACCAAGGAAGTGGATAACTATCTATAGGGGGTAGAGTAGTACTTTCAGGCTAGGAGCA
Organism: Durio zibethinus; assembly: GCF_002303985.1. The sequence goes on along the minus strand of NW_019167849.1, from coordinate 76,336 downwards.
TGTAAGACAATGCTACTAAGATAAGCACTACTTCAATGTATCTTACTAATGTTACCTTATTGTGGTGAAGGCACAGGTGTGATGATATCAGCCATAGAGGTGCCTTGATTAGAACTTTGAAGGAGTTCCAAAAGGAGTTTAGAGAGTAGTTCTACCTAAAATATGCCAATAATGAGGCACAGGCAAAGTTAGGCTATCTTACTCAGCAGGTGGACATAAGGAAATATGTCTAAAAGTTCTTTGAATTAACATTTCAGATTTTAGATATAAGTGAGACCAAGGGTCTATTTGCCTTCATGGATTGGCTCAAGCCATGGGTGAAGTACAAGCTATAAAGGAAGGGAGTTCATGAACTAGCCAAGGCCATGACCACCATCGAGTCTTTGGTGGAGTTCAAGCCATAGAACAAGTAAGAGTCTACCAAGCCCAAGGGGAAAGGCAAGGATAAGAGAGATCGAGAATAATAGTTTAGAGGTAGAGACTATGATTAGTAGTCCAAAAGAGGAGACAAAGACCATTTGAACAAAGGCATCCAAGGTAAGCCACCAGTAGTGAAGTGAAGGCAAAAGGAGATTGAGAGTCGATCTCATGTTACTTGTGTGGAGAACCACATTTAGCTTGAAACTACCCAAAGAGAGGTAAGTTGGCTGCCATAAACAAGGAGTCAGATGAGGAGCCAGAGTCTGGGATAGTAAAGCTTAGGTCAATAGTGCTTAATGCTATTCAAGGTAAGGGAAGCCATAAGCTAAAGGGATTGATATATGTAGATCTGATGGTTATGGGTAAAAGTGAGCACACTAATGGACATAGGTGTCTTGTATTTGTTTATTTTAGGTGATGGAGCCTAGAAACTCGACTTGAAGGTGCACAAGAGGATTGCTACCATTAAGACGGTGAACTTTAAGGATGTTCCAGCCATTGGAATGGTGCAGGGAGTGGAGTTACAGCTTGGAGACTGGAAGGGCATGGAAACAATCAAGGTAATACCCTTGGATGACTATGAGTTTATGATTGGGTTAGTTTTCCTTATTTTGACTAACACCCTTCTTGTGCTTTTTGCAAACTGTATATACATTCTAGTAGATGGTGCTAAAGCCTTGTACCATTGAGGCACAGGTTCGAGATTGGGTCCAAGGTGCTATCGACCATTCAATTTGCCAAGGCTGTGAGCAGAGATGAAGACACCTTCCTAGTTGCCTGAAAGTATGAGAAACCAAGGGAGCAGGAGCTGACACCCCCTTAGAGGTGTTAAAGGTGCTAGAGACCTTTAGTGATGTGATGCCCACAAAGCTGCCTAGCAAGCTGCCAGCCAAGGGAAAAGTGGACCATAAGATTGAGTTGCTGCTTAAGGCCAAGCCACCAACCAAGGCCCCTTACCAAATGTCCCCACCTATTTGGAGGAGTTGAGAAAGCAACTCAAAGAGTTGATTAATGCTGACTACATCAAGCTATCTAAGGCCCTATATGGTGCCCTAGTTTTGCTCCAATGCCAGCAAGATGGGTCATTCCAGTTGTGTATTAACTACCAAGCATTGAACAAGCTGACCGTGAATAACAAGTATCCTATCCCACTAATTGTAGACTTGCTCAACCAACTTGGAGGCACAAGATGGTTCATTAAGTTCGATTTGAGATTAGGTTATTACTAGGTCAAGATTACGGAGAGAGATAAGCCCAAGATAGCATAAGTCACCTGCTATGGCTCTTATGAGTTCTTGGTTATGCCATTTTGACTCACCAATGCTTCGACAATATTTTGCACACTCATGAACAAGGTATTTCAGTCATTTTTTGATCATTTTGTTGTGGTTTATCTTAATGATATTATGATCTATAGCTAGACATTGGGAAGCATGTAGGCCACTTAAGATAAGTGTTCGAGGTGTTATGGGAGCATGAACTATATGTGAAGAAAGAGAATCATTTGCCTAGCGAGAGCTACCATTTCTAGGCCATATAATGAGAGGTGGCAAGATACACATGAATGTAAGCAAGGTCCATGCCATTCTCGATTGGGAGCCACTAGCCAAGGTAATTGAGTTTAGGTCATTCCTTAAGTTGGTCAACTACTAATGGCATTTCATCAAAGGCCACTTAGCTATAGCCACACTATTGATATATTTACTTAAGAAAGGGAGAATATGGGAGTGAAACATTGAATGCCAAGAAGCCTTTGATTAGTTGAAGCGGGAAGTGGTAGAAAAGCTAGTGTTAGCCTTGCCAAACCATACCAAGTTGTATAAGATGCATACAGATGCAACAAACTTTGTGATAGGGAAAGTACTGATGGAAGAGAATCATCCAATTATGAGAGCTGAAAGCTCAACAAGACCAAGTGTAGGTACACGATCTAAGAGAAAGAGATGACAATAGTGGCGCACTGCTTGTGCACTTGATGGCATTACCTATTGGGGCCAAGGTTCATGGTCAGAATAGACAATGTGACAACTAGCTACTTCTAGACATAGAAGAAGCTATCCCCTAAATAGGCCCGTTGGCAAGATTTTCTTATGGAATTTGGTTACAGGTTGAAGTACAAGCCAGGGTAGGTGAACATAGTGGTCGACACCTTGAGTAAGAAGGCAAACCTTACAGCCATTAGCCAACTAAAAAGGTCCTTGATGCCACACATCAAAGCATGCCAAGTAAGGAAATATTAGGTGGTTTTGGTTACAAGATGACTTGTTGTACACCAAGTGTAATAGGTTGTTTATGCCACAACATGGAAAGCTCTATAGGGAAGTTATCTAGGAATGCCATGATTCCAGGTGGCCAAGGCACACGATGGTGAGCTGTACGTTAGCCTTGCTAGAGGATCGGTACTACTAGCCACACATGAGGGATAATGTAGAGGCTTATATGAAAACTTATCTTATGTGGTAATAGGATAAGGTAGAGCTCAAGAAACCAAGCAGTCTCATGAAGCCATTGCCTATACTAGAGTGACCATAAGAGACATCACTATAGATTTCATAGTTAGTTTACCCACGGCAGAGGGGTTTGAAAGCATCATGGTAGTGGTGGACAGGTTTTTCAAGTACAAGATTTTCATTCTAGCAACCAAGTAGTGCCTAGCCGAGGACGTAGCCTATTTTTTCCTAAATAATATGATGAAGTACTAGAGATTATCAATGACCATTATTAGTGATTAGGACTAGTGTTTCATAGGGCAATTCTATAATAAATTGTTCAAGTTATTGGGGTTAGACTTGAACTTTTCCACTAGCTCAAAAACTATGTGAGTGCCATACAATGAGACTAGCCCAATTTGCAAGATGTTGCCTAGTTCTCATACAACCTATAGAGAAGTAAAGTAATGAACCAGAGTCCTTTTGAGATTGCGATAAGTCATCAATTGCTAAAACCCAATTAGATTGCTATAAGTCATATAGAGCTTAATCCAGCAGTATACAAGTTTGCCAATGCTTGGTAGGAACAAGCTGACTTGACCAAAGTCTATCTACACAAAGTCAGAAAGAGGTCAAAAGAGTGGGTAGACCAAAAGAGGAGGGACATGCAGTTCCAAGTTAGGGACTTTGTCTTGGTGAAGTTGCACCCCATTATGCACCACAGAAGGCTATATAAGGGATTAGTTAGGAGGTATAAGGGCCCTTTTAGAGTTTTAAAAAGGGTAGGCATGGTTGCCTACAAGTTGAATATGCTACCCAAGCTGACACTACACTCAGTGTTCGATGTTAGAATGCTTAAGCCATTCCATGAGGATTAGGGGGACCGGGATAGGTTGAGTTGAGACATGTACCATTGGGAGTAGGGCCTTATATGAGGGAGGTCCAAAGCATCATTACTAACTGAGAAGTGAGGCAGAAGAACTATCAGCCAAGATAAGAGTACTTGGTGTGGTAGAAGGGACTTTTAGACAGTGAGGTGAGTTGGGAACTAGCAAAGGACTTATGGTAATTCTAGGACTAGATCAGGTAGTTCCATGTAGAGGATACAATGAGTTCATCATGCAATTAGGCCAGGGAGAATGTCATGCCCTAGGAGGGCACATCAAGAGTTAAGGCCCGAGCACCTACGGCCAAGGCTCAAGCACTAGGGATAATTATAAGGGTTGGCATAATAAGCATAGGAAAAGTGTCTAGACCACTTACATAGCATACAGGCCTTCCCACACAACTAGGCCTAGGCCCATAACATGCCTGGACCACATCTAGGTGAACCCAAGGGAGCCTAGCCAATCCAGAATCTTTTAGAGGCATCCAAGATTGGTAGCATTTAGTTGGAGGATTTGGTCACCCTAAGAATCAGGATGGATCCTTAGAATTAGGATACAGTCTATGTATTGATATGTAATCCTTTATTTTTAGAAATCTTGTAAATCTCTTGATTTTAAGAGATACCCATAATTAGAGCTGGGGGCCTTAACCATAAATAGAGGGTCACTTTACCCTTAGTTGTACATTATCAGACACACTGTTATTCAATAATACATAGTATATTCTAGCATTCTCTATGTTCTGTCTAACTTGCATATTCTACATTTCTAGTTGTTTGTGTGCCTGCATGCCTGGTTCATAGGCTGACTTAGACCTAAGGAACACATTCCTAGTCTAAGGCTACACGGTTTCTGAGCCAGAGGCTAGAACTTGTGACACTCACATCATACACTAGCATGTGCCATTAATGGATAAGGCCTTGCAAAGTTTGATTTTGGGCCATGGTGCACATGCTGGGCTCGAGCATATGCTAGTGCTACATTTTTTTACCTAGGGCACCATTGTTGAAGCATCACTGAAGAACCTGACCGACGGTGTTATGGGTTTCGATGATTAGGGGTGAGAGGTTGGGGGATGTGCACACATGATGTGCGATGGTTGCTAGTCCTTAGCCCTTATATTGGCCTATTATCCTAAAAGGAACCTTAAGAACTCACACCCCCTTAAAGAGCATAAGAGCTTTTACAGGTTTGCTACCAGTAGCTATTCAAGTGTCTGAAATGGGGATGCTTTTTCAAATGGCCATAGAATCTTCTAAACTTCAAATTTTTAGCTAAATTTTTTTGTGCAAGTCAACAAAAATACAAGGATAATGTATACCAAATTTGGGGCTAGTACTCATTCTCAAATATTTTTTAAAAATCTTTAATTGTAAAATTTTTTAAAAATAATGAAAAATAGAAAATGAGTTTTCTTGCCATGAAATTTCACACGAAAGGTTAAGGGACCATATATGAATTTACAAGCCATAAAAATGGCATTGGCATGGCAGAAATATAAAGATATACTAGAACCCACCTACTGCTTGATCATGGTGCACATGGTGTGTGACCCAGGCTCAAGATGCCCATACATGGTGAGCGACCTTATATATACAGATAGTGGTAGAGGCATGTGCATGTGTCATGGATCACAAGTTGGTCTAGGCCAAGGGTTCTAGTAGGATAGGGCCTACAGCTAGGTGGACTAAGCTTTGAGGCCTACTAGTGGCTCAAGTCAAATGGAACTAGGTCAAATAAGTGGTATGGGTAGTGATCAAGACTCAAGAGGTAGACATAATGTTCATGTTTGGCAGAATTATGCCAGGCTCAGGTGTAGGCATTAGGGAGCACTCGTATGAATTTACAAACAATAAAAATAGCATTGGCATGGCAAAAATATGAAGATGTGCCTGAACCTACCTACTGCCTAGTTATGCTGCATATGGTGCATGGCCTTTACTTAGGATACCCATGCATGGTGAGTAGCCTAACATGTGCCGTTGGTGTTTGAGGGAACTACCTACACAAAAGGACATCATGTGTCGATGATGGTTGAAGCATGTGACGAGACCACAAGCCAACATGTCTCGATAGTGGTTAAGGCATGTGCATGTGTCACAGTCTGCAAGCTAGTCCAAGCTAGGGGTTATAGTGGGATAGGGTCCAATAGCCAGAGAGACTAGGCCTTGAGGCCTAGTAGATGTTGAAGTTATGGAAAACTAGCCTAGAATAATGGTATGGATAGTGATAAGAACTCAAGAGGTAGGCACAGTGTTCATGATCAACAAAATTAAGCCAGGCTTAGATGCAGTGCTAAGAAGCTCATATGAAATTACAAGCCATAAAAATGTTAATGGCATGACAAAATATTAAGATGTGCCTAAAGCCACCTACTACGCGAACATGGTGTGCATGGTGCATGACTTAGGCCCAAGATACCCTTGTGTGGTGCATGATCCAACATGTGTCAATGGAGTTAAAAACAACTACCCATACAAAGGGCTAATATATGCTGATGGTAGTGGAAGCATATGCTGAGACCAAGGGTCAACATGTATCGATGGTGGTTAAGGCATGTGCATGTGCCATGGTCAGCAAGCAAGCCTATTCAAGCCTAGGGTTTCTAGTAGGATAGAGCCTGACAACTAGAGGGACCAGGGCTTAAGGCTTATTGGACAGCCATGTCATAGGAAACTAGCACAAAATAGTGGTATGGGTAGTGATCAAGACTCTAAAGGCTTAAGCATAGTGTTCATGCTTGGCATAATTGAGCTAGGCCCAGGTGCGAGCATTGGTGAGTGCTCATATTAATTTACAAGCCATAAAAATGGTATTGTTATGGCATAAATATGAAAATGTGCCTGAACCCACCTACTGCCCAATTATGGTAAGCAAGGTGCATAGCTTAGGCCTAGGATACTCGCACATGATACGTAATGCACCATGTGCAAATGTTGTTCAAGGGAACTGCTCACACAAAGGGCCAGCATTACCAATGATGGTCGAAGCATATGCCGAGACTAAGGGCCAACATGTCCCGATGGTGGTTAAGGCATGTGCATGTGTCACGGTTAGCAAGCAAGCTGGTGTAGGCCTAATGGTTGTAACGGGACAGGGCTGATAGCCAAGAGGACTAGGCCTTGAGGTCTACTCAAGGTATAGGTCATGGAGAACTGACCAAAACAGTGGTATGAGAAATGATCAATACTCTAAAGGTTTAGGCTTAGTGTTCAGGTTCGACAGAATTGAGCTAGGCCTAGGTATGGGCGCTGATGAGCGATGCACGGGCACACAATTAGACTTAGGTGTGGACACTGATGATCGAGGTGTGAGCATATAGTTAAACCTAGGTGCAAGCATACTTGAACATAGTCCTAGCTCAGATCAGATTTATGGGCTTCTAGAAGGTCAGTACTATAGCACAATCTTTGACAAGCTAGAATCATGCTAAGCACTTGAGTTTTATAGGCTAGCTTAGGTAGATAGAGTCAATTCCCCATCCAATGTTGCATAGAGTTTAGCTTAAGACCAGTGCCTGCGAGACATGCATCGAGCATCATTTGGTGCTGATGGCAATTAAGGGACAGACAAGTGCCTTGGGAAGGAGGGTTACAGTACAGATACTGTAGCAAGTGCTAACACTTGCCAAAGAGGTGTCCAAGGCAACAACCCGCACAAATGGCCTACTTATGTTGATGGTGGTGAAAAGAAAGTGCCCACAGAAGTGCCAGCATCTGGCAATGATGTCCAAGGTAACATGGGGCTAGCATCTGTCGATGGTGATGGATATGATTATCTACACCAAGGATCAAATGCTATCGATGGCATTTGAGGCATCAACTCACACTAAAGGCCAGCGTGTACGGATGAAGTTCAAAGCAAGTGTCGCACTGAGGATGAGCCCATCCTTGTAATGAATACTAAGGGCATTCAGTTGTCATTTACTTGGATGCTCGAGAGAGGGATGTCATCAACTGGATGAATCAGTTGCAATGGAGAACACCATTCATCCCCAACCTTAGAGGGGTGAAGAGTAAAAAAATGAAGTGAGAAGACTTTGATGGGAGTGGGGAGGATGAATCAAAGTGACAAAGGGCTGAATCTCAGTAGATCATGGAAACAATGCCACTTTGTGACTTACAATATCATATCATGTATTTAAGACATCTGTAAAGGATTCTATTCACCACTCGATGGGAATTGAGCTCCAAGGAAGCCTGTACGACTTGTCCGCTATGAAGGCTACACCTATGACATGTGCCCTTAAGGGCCATGGGCCCTTTATTGTGGGTTGGCAATCAAGTGATGGGTGCGTGCATCACTTCTAGCCTGAATTCTAACTTAGAGGCATTTAGTCATAATCCAATGCATGGTAGCTTCATGCCGTTAGCTTTTTAACCAAGAACGATGACCAATTGTGTGAATCAATGGTTCCTTTTATACTAGGTTGAATTACTATTGTGATACTGCCATTAGTAGGCTAAAACTAACCAATCTCATGACGGTCTAAACCCAGCTCACATTCTTTATTGGTGAGCAAACAATCCAACACTTCAAGAATTTTGCTTCATAATGATAGGAAGAGCCAACATCAAAGGATCATAAAGCAATATGCTTAATGATATCGTAATACATTTTAATTAAACAATCAGATTCCCTTTGCCCATACTAGTTATGAGTTGGCTATTTGTCACACGGTGACCCATTCATATCATTAAGCAACTCAAGCAGTGTATCGATAGTTGATGGGTTTGAGACTAGGACCTCTATGCCCAGCCCTCAAAGCTAATCTTTTTTTGAGGTTACAGATCCATTTTGCCAACTTCCCTTGCCTACATTATTCCATTGACTAGAGGCTATTCACTTTGGAGATTTGATGTAGTTATGAGTGCACCTAAGTGTGGATGACACTTGATCCTTTAGATTTTCAAGGGCCATTGGGGGTGCTTTGGTCACCACATGATGTGTAGTGCTCATTTGGCTCCTAAACCCTCTGTCTAGTTGAGCTATTTTTAGGATAGGCAAGCTGTTAAACAAAAAATATAACTTTTCCTAAGGCCTCCATTGATGTCTTTGGACTCTCTAACATTGCAATCAACCATCGTGTCTTGGTTCAAGAATTTTAACCTGATTCCCTTTTAAAGCTTGCATAAGACATGCTATTAGATGAGCTTCCCCTATCTCTTAGGATCAACTATCCCATGTGCTAGTGCCGTTCACATAAAACCTTTCCCTTCTTTAGCCTTCAAAGTTCTTATTTGAATATTTTCTACTACTGTCTTAATTGACCAACACCCTTTGTGGGTTCTTGGTTAGTGTGCAGTTAGGCAATATAACCTAGCTTCCAATTCATCCTACATTGCTAGTTTTGCTTTCCAAAAATGGCCCACTTGGAGTTCTTGATTCCATGATGCGGCTTAACAAAATAGCTATGCTATCCTACCTATTTAAAGTTTAAGAATAGGTCAAAGGCATTACACCATTGATGCCTCAAATTATTAGCCTTACCTGATAGAACTTGCTAAGGGCTCTAACTATCTTGAGGGAAACTTTGGAGGGAACTAGCTGCTAGATGATTTGATTAGTCTTTCGCACCTATACCTAGTCAGATGAACAATTTCTATGTTAATATCGCTACAGGCCTCTACTAGAGTTTCCTCTGGCTTCGTCCTACTCAGGCATAGTTCACCATCTTTTAGGTCCTGACAAGCATGCTTACACTTAAACCCTTCTCAAAAAGTCAAGGTTGGTCAGTGGTGCACCCATGAGGGATCTAGCCAATCAGCTTCCTTACATCTTATGAGTTTTCTAGCCTGTTGACTCATACACATGTAAGATTCCTTGGCTCGTGTTTCAAGATAGGCTAGATGGAGAGCCTATAGGTTGATGCTAGGAGCACGTCAATGCCAAGGCATGCCAAGATGGTGCATGTTGCATTCCATATTCATGGCGACAATGTCTCTATGGGCATATCAAAAGCCTAGGCTTGGGCCTTTATTGAGACCCACATCAATCCATGCTCTGAGCTGATTGATGGATTGACTTTCAACATTCTACATCTGACAAGGGTGTATCACTGGCCCCTATCTATTCTCTCTCAATAATTTCAAGCACTTTTTGACTCTCTTTTCAAAGTTCTTTTTGGCTTTCCCTCACAATACTTGTTCGTTATTAGTTTTTTACCCATATTCAACCTTGGATGGAATTTACTGCCTAATTGGGGCTACATTTCCAAACAACATGACTCACAGATAGTTCTTCATGCTACGATAAGGTCTAGGCATAATAGGGTTCTCACCCTTTTTGGCACCCCTTTTTAAGGGACTTAGGCCCAATCTACCATTGAGGATGTTTCTCTATACTATAAACCAAACATCAAAGGCACCTAATTCTAATGCTGGGTTCTTCTTAGTTCACTCACTGTTACTAGGAAAATCCTAGTAAGTTTCTTTTCCTTCACTTATTGATATGCTTAAACTCAGCAAGTAATCTTGCCTGACCTAGGGTCTCGATGTGAACATTGATAAAGTGATGTAGGGGGTTTAATGGGGTTTGGATGACAGTAAGCATGCATCACCAAAGGTGAGGCATGTCAAAAGCTTTACCACTTACAGTCCTGAGGTTATCGTTGCTTAGGACTCACTTTTCGGCCAACCATTGCTGACAAGATTATGGGAGGCCATTTTTCTCCCTTTCCTCCAGAGCTTGAGCGGTGGTGGGTTAGAAGGGGCGATGATACATGACACCCAAGCAAGCATGCCTTCTACCTAATGGCTTAAGGCGTAACTTACATTCAAAGACTCGATGGTGAATAGGATTCTATAATTCAAACCAAGTATAGCATTTCACTATGTTTTTTATTGATGCAAGAGTCAAGATATCCATTGCTGAGAGTCATTTTGGTTTTTCATGACAAAAAAAGTCACAATGCTGCCCACGCACACACCTCAAATGGGATGGCAATGGTGCACACCATCTTTTTCACTCCTGTTCCATGGCATAATTTGTGTCAGGGGTTCATTATTCGGTCGTGGGCAATAATGTCAATCATTTTGCCCATTTGGGAGGTGAAATGAAGTGACTATCATGCCTGCCTAAGGTTGAAGGGGGCTCGAGGCATAAATGCTCCTCGCCCCCTTGGTGTTTTGTTAACACATTCATGGGTTATCCATTGAGCAGGTTTTGACAATGATCCTTCCACAGGTTCACCTATGGAAACTTTGTTACTACGTCTCCTCCCTTTAAATGATAAAGTTTTGTGGACTTCTCGTGATGCCATAGGTAGCAAACTATCCATGTCACCATAATCTAAACACTTCACTAGAACCATTCAATCAGTAAGATTGACAGGTAGTGTGTACCAAAGGTAGGGACATAGTCAATGTGAGCGGATGACTTATGCTTACTAGGAATTCCTCTTTGAAGACCAACAATTACAATGATCTATCCCTATCTTGATAAAATTTCAAAGATTACCCAAGCCTATTGGCCAAGGCTATAGGCTGGTTGAATACATCAGTGTAGTGCGTATGCGGTCCAAAACATCTAAGGGCATCACAGACCTATTATTACCTCAAACTTTTTTGGTCCAAGTGGCCATAGTCCCTCTAAGAAGATAGCCATGAAAGATCACCTCTGTGTAGCTAGTTAGTAGGCTGAGGTCTGATTCATTAATGGTATTAACCAAAAAAATTACTCCACCAACTAAGAACAGCAATGCACTACCACTCATAGAATTAAGAAAGAGTTCTCAGTCTGTCAATCCTTACATGTATGGACCTAGTAAGTTTCCCCATGTTGAGTCAAATTAAGCCACAAGCTGCACTCCTAGTGGTACCCTTCCATCAATTCCTTTAAGTTTCACCTATGCCACAATACTCCCTCGAAACCCAAAGACTTTTATTTCTCATAAGGTATTAGTGGAGTCCTAAAAGTAACATCCATCGATCTTTGGTCGGCATCATTTATGGTTGAGACTAGGATGGTATCTAATTGTCTTTAAGCCCCCAACTTTCATTCTTGATTAATGATAACATCCTTGGAACATGCTTTTGTAGTTGTTCATCTTTCATAAATCCAAGAATTTCACCTCTGACTATGAAATACAAATGCCCTCAATTGTCCTTATTATTCATTACTCCGATCTGAATGGCCAACACAATAGGATTGAAATTCTATAATGTTATCCCATGTTAATGTATACAAGTGTAGGCTTGCTTTGAGCACTCTAATTTTTTCAAAGTAACAGTGCTGGAGGAATGACCTAGCCAAGTAAGGCTAGGAGCACATCGTCGATAGTACGGATGAATAAACCAATGCTCACCGCGAGGCAAACTGGATGACCTAACCCTAGCTCCAATGATGAGCCTTTTAACTATAACAATTTAAATATATGCTATTGGAGCTATAATTACCGTAGTTACTTGCACCAAACTTACCCTTCAAGGGATCTTTATTAAGGGATTTAGATTGTACTCCTTCCAATTACCAGACTCATAGAGCCTAGTATTGTTATTTATTATCACTACCTCCCTATGTTAGGATTAGGTAATTTGTATGCCTACTGCTTTCCTTAGATGTGGTAACCATTTCTCAGGCTCCCTCTTTGGAATCAAACCCTAATTCTCCATCACCCATGACCACTATAGTAGGCCACTATCCTACCATTGAAAGTTGATAGGGTAAAAATTTGAATGATGCATCACTAGCACAAAAGCTGTGCGATCCATCGAGTTATCATGAATCATCAAAGCAACAGGTAAAGCCTGCATTGACCTTTTATCTAGCAAATGCATCCCTTTCAGAAGTTAGGGTTTGTTGCATGTATTAGCTTTAGAATTACTATGGTTATCTGAATAGTAGATACCATCAAATAAACTATAACTGTTTTAATGAGCCATTTACAGTTTCATAGTTTGAATTAGTTTAAACTTACACATGCATGGCTTAATCTTTCAGACAAACATATGACTACTCGTAGGATGAACCAAGTAGCATTCTTTTGGGATGTTGGCATTGCATCAACCTCAATGCATCGACTGAGAGGTGGAAAGAGCTAACATAGAGCACAAGCGTCATGCATGTCAAGAATGTGGAATGCATAGAATTGGATGATTGAAGGCCAAGAGCTCGTGCCCACAAAACATTTCGCATTTGAGAACATGATCAAACACTAGTGCACCAACATGGCCACAGAGTTTTGGGTGGCACACTTGGGACATGGGGCATGATTGAGGTCCAAACCATAGCCCTTAAAGACACAAAAAGGCTAAAGGATGGTAAGACATCTGGTTTCCAACAATTTAGTTATGCAGCACAGGATCCCGATTACGCCCCTAAGGTATGATGCCACATGGATGAAGATTGAAAAGATGATAGGTTGACAATTCAATGCATCGAGCATGGAGCGACAGAGTTTTAGGTGGCATACTTGGGACACGAGGCATATTTCGCATTCGAGAATATGATCAAACACCAATGCACCAATGTGGCCATAGATTTTGGGTGGCACACTTGGGACACAGAGCATGATTAAGGTCTAACCTATAGCCCTTAAGGACATAAGATAGATAAGGGATGGCAAGACATCTAGTTTCCAACAATTTAGGTATGCAACATCGGATCCAGATTATGCCTCCAAGGTATGATAACCACATAGAGGGAGATTGAAAGGATGATAGGTCAACAATTTGATGCATCAAGCATGAAGCCTGCCAACACATAAAACCATAGCACCACTCATATGCCAATGGCATACAAGTGGCAGCGTCCACCGTACTAGTCCACTACCCACCCGATTAATTACTCGAGGAGCAAGTGGAAAAAATGATGTACAAAGCCTTGCCACAAGTGCTTGGCATGGGAAAAGCACAAGCAAGCGCCATGAGACTTCATCTGCTATCCAATAGGCAACAACAGCATGACACCACCAATGCTTTGTCTGGCTGGGACTACACATGCAAACTTTGCTATCACCACCCCTAGGGAATATTGCCCAATTTAGGGACTTGTTCTTGGGGCCTTGGGCAACGTTGGCTGTGTACATGAGCTTGGCTAAGCCAAGGATTTTTTATGGTCAACAAGAAAGGGCCACGAGACCACGAAGTACTTGAAAAACTTGGCCAACCCAAGCCCATGATCGTAGTTTTTGCTTGTACCACCCCAGGGAACCATTGCTCAATTATGGACTTGGTCTGGGGTTTGAGGTAGCATAAGCCATAAGCACAAGCTTAAGCTTGACATAGCCGAGGCCCTTATTTGTACGCACACTAATGGCTGAGGCCATGGGCATCTACGGGTCATTACAGCAACCAATCATAAGACAAAATAGTTAGAAAGCTTGCACAACCTAGATTTTGCTTCAGGGATGTTACCTTGGATGTACACAATGATAGGCCCATCACACACACCTACTGTCCCCATAAAGGAAGAGGGGGAGCCTGAACAACCACCCCATAAAAGGCATGAGAGATTTTACAGATATGCTAGTAGTAGACATTAAAGTGTTTGAAATAGGGATAATTTTTTCAAAAAGGCATATCCTTCACCAAGTGTCCACAGGTGCCTAAACCAAGGCCTAGTATGTGCCCACACTATGGGCTAGCATGTGCCTACACTATGGGCTAGCATGTGCCTACACCAAGGGCTAGCATGCGCCAATGATGTTTGAGGCTACTACTTACACCAAAGGCCAGCATGTGTTGATGGTGTTCAAGGTAATTGCCTACACCAAAGGCTGTTTTTTGCTAATGTTGATTGAGGCATATGCCTGATCAGCTCTAGATTATGTTAATGCTAATCGATGCATGCATGTGCCAAAGATGGTTGAGGGCTTGTGTCAATGGTGGTTAAGGCAAGTGCCTAGACTGAGTGCTAGCTTGGGCTAATGGTGGTTGAGGTAAGTGCTCATACCAAAGGCCAACTTGTGCCAATGATGGTCGAGACATATGCTCACACCATATGCCAACATGTGTCTTTAATTGTTGAGGCCTTAGCTGAAGTTTGATTTTGGGCCATAGTTCACATGCTAGGCTCAAGCATCTCCTGGTGATGCATTTTTTTGCTTGGGGAACCATCACCAGAGCATCACTAGAGAACTTGACTGACAGTATTGGTTGTTCTGACGATTAAAAAAGGTGGAAGGGTGTGTGCATGAGATGTGCAATAGGTACTGGGCCTTGGCCCTTATGTTAGCCCTCTATCCCCAAAGGAACCTCAACAACTTATACCCTTTAATGAGCATAAGAGCTTTTACAAGTTTGCAACTAGTTGCCATTCAAGTGCTTAAAATGGAGATTTTTTTTTTTAAATGGCCATAAAATCTTCTACACTTTGATTTTTTAGCTCAATGTTTTTATGCATGCCAAAAAAAGTACAACGATCACATATAAAGAATTTGGGGCCAAAACTCCTTCAAAAAAATTTTAAAAAATCCTAAATCATAAAAAATTTTAAAAATCATGAAAAATAAAAAATGAGTCATCTTGCCATGAAACTTCACATGAAGGCTTATGGGACCATTATATGAATTTACAAGCCATAAAAATGGCATTGGCATGGTAGAAATATGAAAATGTGCCTAAACCCACCTATTGTTTGGTTGTGGTGCACATGGTGTCTAGCCTAGGCTCAAGATACCTGTGCATGGTGAGTGGCCTAGCATGTGTTGATGGTGTTCAAGGGAACTGCCCACACAAAAGGCCAGCATGTATCGATGGTGGTCAAAGCATGTGCTGAGACCAAGGGCCAATATATGTTGATGGTGGTTGAAGCATATGCCAAGACCAAGGGCCAACATATGCCAATAGTGGTAGAGGCATGTGCATATGTCATGGTTCGTATGCTGCTCTAGAATAGGGGTTCTAGTTGGATAGGTCCAATAGCTAGGTGCACCAAGCATTGAGGCCTATTGGAGGCCTAGGTCATGGGGAACTAGCTTAAAAGAGTGGTATAGGTAGTGAAAAAGACTCAAAATACAGGCATGATGTTCATGTTTGGTAAAATTAAGCTTGGCTTAGGTACAGGTGTTGGAGAGTGCTCATATGAATTTACAAGCCATAAAAATGGCAACGACACTACAAAAATATCAAGATGTTCTTAAACCTACCTACTACTTGGTCATGGTACACATGGTGTATAGCCTGGGCTCAGGATACACATGCAAAGTGAATAGCCCATCATGTGCCAATGGTGTTCGAGAGAACTACCTACAGAAAGGGCCAATATATACTGATGGTGGTTGAAGCATATGCCAAGACCAAGGGCCAATTATCTTGATGGTGGTTGAGGCATGTGCATGTGTCATAGTCTGCAAGCTAGTCCAAGCTAGGGGTTCTAGCGAGATATAGTCCCACAACTAGAGAGATCAAGCCTTGAGGCCTATTAGAGGCCTAGGTCATAGAAACTAGCTTGGAATAGTGATATGGGTAGTGATCAGGACTTAAGAGGTAGGCACAATGTTCATGTTTAGCAAAATTGAGCCAGGCTTAGGTACGGGTGCTGAAGAGCACTCATATAAATTTTCAAGCCATAAAAATGGCATTGGGATGGTGAAAATATAAAGATGTGCCTAAACCCACTTACTGCCCAGTTAAGGTGTGCATGGAGTGTAGCCCAAGCCCATGATGTTGTATCTAGTGGGATAGGGTTCAACAGTTAGAGGAAGTAGGCCTTAAGGCCTTCTGGATGCCCAAGTTATAGGGAACTAGCCCAAAATAGTGGTATGGGCAGTGATTTGGACTCTAAAGGCTCAAGCACAATGTTAATGTTTGGCATAATTGAGCCAAGCCTAGGTGTAGGTGCTGGTGAGCACTCATATGAATTTACAAGTCATAAAAATGGCATTGTTACAACATAAATATGAAGATGTGCCTAAACCCACTTACTGCCCAATCGTGGTACGCAAGTGCACCACTTAGGCCTAAGATACTTGCGCCTGATACGTAATGCACCATGTGCCAATGTTGTTCAAGGGAACTACTCACACAAAGGCCCAGCATTTGCCAATGGTGGTCGAAGCATGTGCCAAGACTAAGGGCCAACATGTCCCGATGGTGGTTGAGGCATGTGCATTTGTCATGGTTAGTAAGTAAGCTGGTCTAGGCCTAGTGGTTAGGCCTTAAGGTCTACTCAAGGTATAGGTCATGGGGAACTAGACTGAAACAGTGGTATGAGAAGTGATCAATACTCTAAAGGTTCAGGCTCAGTGTACAAGTTCAATAAAATTAAGCTAGGCCTAGGCATGGGCTCTGATGAGCGATGCACGGGTACATACTTAGACTTAGGTGTGTGATGATCGATGTGTGAGCACATGTTAAACCTAAGTGCGAGCATACCTAAACATAGTCCTAGTTCAGATTAAATTTGTGAGCTTCTACAAGGCCCAGTACAGTAGCATAATCTTTGACAAGCTAGAATCATGCTAAGCACTTGAGTTTTGTAGGCTGGCTTAGGTAGATAGAGTCAATTCCCCATCCAATGATACATAGAGTTTAGCTTAAGACTAGTGCCTGTGACACATGCACCAAGCATCATTTGGTTCTATTAGGAATTGAGGGATGGATAAGTGCCTTAGAAGGGAAGATCATGGTACAGATACTGCAGCAAGTGCCAACTCTTGCCAAAGAGGTGTCCAAGGCAACAACCCATATAAATGGCTTACTTATACTGATGGTGGTCAAAAGAAAGTGCCCATATAAAGTGCCAGCATCTAGCAATGGTGTCCAAGGTAACATGGGGCTAGCATCTGCTGATGGTGATGGATACGATTGTCTGCACCAACTAAGGATCAGATGCTATCGATGGTGTTTAAGGCATCAACTCGCACTAAAGGCTAGCGTGTGCAGAAAGAGTTCGAGGTAAGTGTCGCTCTAAGGATGAGCCCATTCTTGTAATGAATATCGAGGGCATTCAGTTCTCATTTACTTGGACACTCGAGGAAGGGATGTCATCAATTGGTTGAATTGGTTAGAATGGAGAGCACCATTCATCCCCAACCCCAGAGGGGTGAAGAGTAAAAAATTGATATGAAAAGACTTTGATGGGAGTGAGAGGGATGAATCAAAGTGACAAAGGGCTAAATCTCAGTAGATCATGGTAGCAATGCCACTCTACCATTTACAATACCCTGTCATGTATTTAAGACATCTGTAAATGATTCTATTCACTACTCTGTGTGAATTGAGCTTTAAAGAGGCCCGCATGACTTGTCCGCTATGAAGGCTGCATCTATGACATGTGCCCTTAAGGGCTATGGGCCCTTTATTGTGGGTTGGCAATCAAGTGATGGGCACGTGCATCACTTCTAGCTTAAATTCTAACTTAGAGGCATTAAGTCATAATCCAACACATGGTAGCTTCATGCCACTAGCTTTTCAACTAAGCATGATGACCAATTGTGTGAATCAATGATTCCTTTTGTACTAGGTCAAATTACTATTGTGATGCTACCATTAGTAGGGTAAAACTAACCAGTCTCATAACGATCTAAACCTAGCTCACATTCCTTATTGGTGCGTGAATAATCCAACACTTGGAGAATTTTGCTTAATAATGATAGGAAGAGCCAACATTGAAGGATCATGAAGCAACATTGCTATGAATGCTTGGCTGCTATAAGCCAGTTATCCTTATGGTAACTTTTCTAACACCTCTAGCTTCAAATTTCAAAGGATGATAGGATCGATAGGCTACATTTTCACAATTCATATTCATATTGGAAATGAGAATAAAATGAGCTTTTAATTTTTGTTCCACTTGAGATTTCTATTTTCATTAACCTTATCTTGGGACACCTGTGTTATCTTTTAATAGATGTGCCACCCCAACCAAACTCCCTACCTAGCAATGTCTTCCACCCAGATCAAGGCCAAGGGGCTCTAGTAGTTCAACAAGCTAGTTGGTCCAAGCCAGGGATTCTAACGGGATAGGGTTCGATAGCCAAGCCTTGAGGCCTACTAGATGCTTAGGTCATGAGGATTTAGCTTAAAATAGTGGTATAGGCAGTGACCAGGGCTCCAGAGGCTTAGGCATAGTGTTCATGTTTAGCGTAATTGAGCCAAGCCCAGGTATAGGTACTGGTGAGCACTCAATGAATTTACAAGCCATAAAAATGGCATTGGCATGGTAAAAATATGAAGATGTTCCTAAACCCACCTATTGCCCGATTGTGGTGCACATGGTTCATGGCCTAGGACCAAGATCTCGTATGTAGTGTGTGACCTAGCATGTGTCGATGGTGTTTGAAAGAGTTGCCCAAACAAAGAGCCAACATATGCCGATGGTCATTAAAGCATGTGCTAAGACCAAGGGCCAACATATCCCAATGGTGGTCAAGGCATGTTCATGTGTCATGGTTAACAAGCAAGCTAGTCCAGGCCCAAAGGTTCCAGTGAGATAGAGTCGAACAGCCAGGGGACCTAGGCTTTAAGGACTACTAGATGCCTTAGTCACAGTGAACTAGCCTGGAATAGTGGTATGGTTAGTGATCAAGACTCCAAAGGCTTAGCCATGATGTTCATGTTCTACATAATTGAGCTAGGCCCTGGTACAGGTATTGGTGAGCACTTATATTAATTTACAAGCCATAAAAATGGCATTGGCATGGAAAAACTATGAAGATGTGCCTAAACCCACCTACTACCTGATCGTGGTGTGTATGGTATGTGGCTCGGGCCCAGGATACCACTACGTTGTGCATGAACCAACATGTGCCAATGTTGTTCAAGGTTACTACCCGCACAAGGGGCCAGCATGTGCTAATGGTGGTCGAAGCATGTGCCAAGACCAAAGGCCAACATGTCCCAATAGTGGTCGAGGCATGTGTATGTTTCCTGGTTAGCAAGCAAGCTAGTTTAGGCCCAGAGATTCTTGAGGGACAAGGTCCTACAGCCAAGGGGAGTAAGCCTTTAGGCCTACTCAAGGCATAGGTCATAAGGAACTAGATCAAAATAGTGGTACAGGCAATGATTAAGACTCTAAAGGTTTAGGCATGGTGTTTAGGTTCAAAAAAATTATGCTAGGCCTAGGTGTGGGCATTGGTGAGTGATGCACAAGCAGATAGTCAAACCTAGGTAGGGGCACTAATGATCGAGGTATGGGCACATAGTCAGACCCAGGTGTGGGCATGCCTAAACATAGTCTTGGTTCAGATCAAATTTGTGGGCTTTTGAAAGGCCTAGTATTACAACAAAATATTTGAGAAGATGTAATTATGCTAAGCACTTGAGTTTCGTCGGTCGACTTAGGCAGACAAAGTCAATTTCCTATCTAAGGCCACATGAAGTTTGGCTTAAGATCGAAGCCCATGACACATGCAGTAAGCATCATTTGGTGCCAATGATGATTGAGGGGTGTACAAGTGCCAATGGAGGGAGAGTGACAGTACACAAGCCATACCAAGTGCCAGCACCTACCGAACATGTGTCTGAGGTAACTACCTACACCAATGGCCCACTTGCACTGACAGTGGTCAATGCAAGTGCCCACATGAAGTGCCAACATTTGGTGATGTTGTCCATGCCTACACAAAGTATGAGTATCTAGCGATGGTGTCTAAGGCAACAGTGAGCCAGCATTGATCAATGGTGTTGGATGCAATTGTTCACACTAACCAAGGGCCATATGCTATCAATGGCATTCAAGGCAACAACCTATACCAAGGGCCAGTGAGTGCTAGTGGAGTTTAAGGTATGTGCTCATATTAAGGGCAAGTCTATCCTTATAATGAATATCGAGGGCTTTCAGTTGTTGTTTACTTGGATGCTCAAAGGAGAGATGTCATTGCCCAATCAAATCAGTTGCAATAGAGAACACCATTTTTCCCTAATCCCAGAGGGTTATGGTGTAAAAAAATGAAGTGAAAGGACTTCGGTGCATGGAGGGGGAGAGAGGGACAAATTAAAGTGACAAAGGGCTGAATCTCAGTGGATCATGGTAGCAAGGCCATTCTGCCACTTACAATACTCTGTTGCATATTTAAGTCATCTACAAAGGATTCTACTCACTACTCGATGGGACTTAAGCTCCAAGGAGGCTCACATGGCTTGTCTGCCATAGGGGCTGCACTTGTGGCACATGCCCTTGGGGGCCATGGGCCCCTACTTATAGGTCAACAATTGGGCAATGGCGGCGTACGTTGCTTCTAGTATAGATTCTGACTTAAAGGTATTCAATCATAATCCAATGCCTGGTAGCTTTGCACCACTAGCTTTTTAACCAAGCATGATGACTAATTGTGTAAATCAATGGTTCCTCTCTCACTAGGTTGAATTACTATTGCAAAACTGCCATTAGTAGGGTAAAACTAACCTATCTCATGATGGTCTAAACCCAACTCATGTTCCCAATTGGTGAGTGATCAATTCAACACTTAGTGAATTTTGTTTCACAATGATAGGAAGAGTCGACATCTAAGAATCACAAAGCAATGTTGCTATGAACGCTTGGCTACCATAAGCCAGTTATCGCTATAGTAACTTTTTTGACACCTCTAGCTTTAAATTCCAAAGGTCTAAAAGATTGATTGGCCATGCTTTCACAGTTTGTATTCGTACTAGAAATCAGAATCAAATGAGCTTTTACCTTTTTATTCCCCATGAGATTCCTATTCTCATTGAGCTCATCTTAGGACACCTTTGTTATCTTTTAACAAAAGTGCTACCCAGCCATACTCCCCACCTGACAATGTCTTCCACCCAGATTAACCAACCAAGGTCGGCCTTGGGTCCAAAAGAAGGGGTCATGCCCTACCTCTGATTCATGAAACAAGTAAACTAATGCTAAAAGTAGTGGTATTTCAATTTCTTCCTAGGGCTCCCATTTATCATACACCTCTCAATTCATTTCACAAAGTTAGACTAGAGTCAAGCTCAACAAGGTCTTTTTTCCCTACTAATTTGCCAAACCCGTTCCCTTGGTTATGGTTTCACTAGATAGTAGATAGGGATAGTGGAAATCTCGTTAATCCATTCATGTGCGTCACTAATTAGATGACGAGGCATTTGGCTACTTTGAGAGAGTCATAATTACTCTTGCCATTTATCCATGCTTGGTTGAACCTTTTCACTTTGACATTTAGAGCACTAGGTAGAAATCACATTAGTGAGCATCTATAGGGACCATTACAGTGCTTTGTTTAAATAGTCAAATTCTCCTTGTTTGTTCCAGTTTCAAGTCAAGTGTTCATCATCCAAGGAAGGCCCCAAAGGGAGCCATTTCCAGTCTATCCCCCAATTGGCATATGGTGAACCATTCTCACCACAAAAGCAACTTGAGCAGTGGAATGGCAGTTGACGGGTTTGAGACTAGGACAACCACCCCAGCCCTCAGAGTCAATCCTTTTCTTAAGGTTTTAGATCCATTTTGCCTACTTTCATGCCTATATTGTTCCATCAACCAGAGGCTATTCACGTTGGAGACCTAATATGGTGTGAGTATGACTAGATGTGGGTGGCACTTGGCCCTCCGAATCTTTAAGGGCCATTGGGGGTGCACCAGACACCATGCGACGTATAATGCTCTTCTGACCACTAGACCCTACCTCAAGCTGAGCCATTTCTAGTGTATGCAGGTTGTTAAATCGAAAAGATAACTTTTTTTAGGCCTCTACCGATGTCTTCAAACTCCTTAACATTGCCATCAATCACCGCATCCTGGTTTAGGAATTTTAACCTACTTCCTTTTAAAAGCTTGAGTTGGATGTGTTATCAGATGGGCTTCCCCCGCCTCTTAGGATCAACTATCCTATGTGCAAGTGTCGTTCACATGGAATCTTTCCCCTCTTTGGCTTTCAAAGTTCTTATTTGAATATTTGCTACTACCACTAAAAACTGCGCCAATGGTTGCTTTGCCTGGGCTCATGCCTTAGTTTTTGTAATGACTGCCACACCTTCCTACTCATCGAAGCTTGGCCCTTGCCCTAACAGTCGGGTATAGGTCATGCATTTAAGTGCTATCTATTTTTTAGAGTAGTTGATTTGGCAAGTGAGTTGTTACACACTCCTTAGTAGATTTTGACTTTCATGACCACCATTTTATTGTCTTAATTGACCAACACCCTTTGTGGTTCTAGGTTAGCGTATAGTTAGGCACTATAACCTAACTTCCTGTTCATCCTACATTGTTAGTTCTACTTACCAAAAATGGCTCACTTAGAGCTTTCAATTCCATGGCATGGCTCAATGAAATAGTCTTATCACTTTACCTATTTAAGGTTTGAGAATAGGTCAAGGGCATTGCACAATTGATGCCTCTAATCATTGGTTTTACCCTATAGAACTTGCTAAGGGCTCTAGCTATCCTGGGGGAAACTTTAGAAGGAACTAGCTACTAGATGTTTGATTAGTCTTTCACCCCTATACCAAAGTTAGTAAATGATTTGCATGTCAGTATGACTGTAGGCCTCCACTAGGGTTTCTTATGGCTTTGCCCCACTTAGGCATAGTTCACCATCTTTTGGATCCTAACAGGCATGCTTACACTCAAACCCTTCTCAAAAGATTAAGGTCGATCGGCGGTGCACCCATGAGGGATCTTGCCAATTAGATTCCTTACACCATATGAGTTTTCTAGCCCATTAACTTGCACACATGCAAGACTCTTTGGTCCATCTTTCAAGATGGGCAAGATCGGGAGCTTGCAAGTTGATGTCAGGAGCATACCAGTGCTGAGGCATGCTAAAATGGTGCATGCTATATTTCATATTATGGTGATGACATCTCCATGGGCATATCAAAAACTTGACCTTGTGCCACTGTTGCAACCCTTATCAGTGCACACCCCAAATTGATCGATGGACTAGCTCTCGCTATTCCTTATTTGACTAGGGCACATTGTTGGCCCCATCCACTACCCTCCTGACAATTTCAAGCACTCATTAACTATCTTTTCAAAGTCTTTTTCATCTTTCCCTCGTGGTACTTCTTTGCTATTGGTCTTTTACTTGTATTTAGCCTTAGATGGAATTTACCACCCGATTAAGGTTGTATTCCCAAACAACCCGACCCATAGATAGTGCCTTATGGTGTGATAGGGTTTGGCACAAAGGGGCTCTCACCCTCTTTGGTGCCCCTTTCTAGGGGACTTAGGCCTGGTCCACTATTGAGGATGCTTCTTCATACTATAATTTAGATGTCAAGGGCACTCGATTCTCAAACTGGGCTTTTCCTAGTTCGCTCACCATTACTAAGGGAATCTTAGAAAGTTTCTTTTCCTTTACTTATTGATATGCTTGAACTTAGTAGGAAATCCTACCTAACCTGGTGTCACAAAGCAAGCATTGACCAAACAATGCAAGGGGTCTAAATGGACAACGAGCACATGTCACCAGAGACAAGGCACACTAAGAGCTTTACCACTAACGATGATGGTGCTATCATTGTTAGGGACTCAATTTTGGGCCAACCATGACTGACAAGATCACAATAGGCCATCTTCCTTTCCTTCCCCTAGAGCCTGATGGGTGGGGTTGGAGGGGATGATGATGCATGAAACGCAAGCAAGGGTTCCTTCAACCTAATGCCTTGGGGCACAACTTGCATTCAAAGATTCAATGGTTAACAAGATTCTACAATTCACACCAAGTATCACATTTCATTACATTCTTCATCAATGCAAGAGCTGAGATATCCATTACCAAGAGTCATTTTGGTTTTTCATGACAAAAAGAGTCATAGTGCCACTTGTGCATGCCCAATGAACGGGATGGCAATGGCATACATGCTCTTTTGCATTTTGGTTCTTGGGCCCAATTTGCATCAAGGGTTCATTATTCAGTCATAGGCAATGACATTGATCATTTCAACCACCCAGGAGGTGGAATGAAATGACTGTTGTGCTTGCCTAGGGCCAGAAGTGGCTCAGGGCATGAAGGCACCCTCGCCCCCTTAGTGTTTCAGTAATGCATTCATGAGTCATCCATTTAGTGGGTTTCAACAAAGATCCTTTCGTAGTTCACATACAAAAACCTTATTATGACTTCTCTTTCCTCTAAATGATAAGGTTTAGTAGACTTGTTGTGATGTTATGGGTAGCAAACCATCCATGTTACCACATATACAAACACTTCACTGGACCATTCAATCTGTAGAAGGGAAGGCGGTGTGTACAAAAGGTAGGGATGTAGTCAACATGAGTTGATGACTCACACTTACTAGGAATTCCTCCTTGAAGACCAATAATTGCAATGATTTATCCCCATCATGATGAAATTTCAAAGATTACCTGGTCCTATCGATCAAGGCTATAGACTCGTTGAATACATCAGTGTAGTGCTTATGTGGCTCAAACTAGCTAAGGGCATCACAAACTAGTTATTACCTCAAACTTCCTTGGCCTAAGTGGCTATAGTTTCTCTAAGAAGCTAGCCATAAAGGATCACCTTCATATAGCTAGTTAGCAGGTTGAAGTCTCATTCGTTAATAGAATTAACCAGACAAATTGATCTACCAACTAAGAACAACCATGCACCACCACCCATAGAATCAAGAAAGAGCTCTCAGTTTGTCAGTCCTTATTATGTCTAGACTTGGTAAGTTTCCCCGTGTTGAGCCAAATAACTGACAAGCTCTACTCTTGGTGGTGCCCTTCCATCAATTCCTTTAAGTTTCAACCTTGCACTAGAACTCTTCATGAAACCCAAAGACTTCAATTTCTCATAAGGTGCTAGCGAGTCCTAAAAGTAACATCCCCTAATCCCTAGTCGGCATCATTTATTGTTGAGACTAGGATGACATCTAATCATATTTTAGCCTCCAACTTTCATTCTGGATTAATGAAAACATCCTTGGCAAATGCTTTCATAGTTGTTCATCTTTCATAAATCTAAGAATTTCACCTTTGATTATGAAATACAAATGCCCCCAATTGTCTCTGTTAGTCATTACTTTTAATCCTGAAGGCCAACACCATAAGATCAAAATCATATGATGTTATCTGATGCTAATGCATACAAGCGTAGGCCTACTTTTGAACACTCTAATTTCTTCAAAGTAATAGTGTCAAAGGAACAACCAAGCCAATTAAGGGTAGGAGCACATTGCTAGTAGTAGGGATGAATAGACCAGTGCTCACCATGAGGCAGATCGAATGACCAGCCCTAGTTCTAACTACGAGCTTTTTAACTTCAACAACTTAAATATATGCTATTGGAATTGGAATTACCATGGCTGCTATCACCAGACTTACCCTCAAATGGATGCTTATTAAGGGATTTAGATTGTACTCAATTCAATTACCAGAGTCATAGAGCCTAGTATTGTTATTTATTATCACTACCTCTCCATGTCAGGATTAAGTAATTTGTGCACCTGCTACTTTCCTTGGATATGGTAGCTATTTCTCAGGCTCTTTCTTCAAAACTCAACCCTAATTCTTCATCTTCTATCACCACCATAGTAAGCCATTATCTTACCATCACAAGTTGATAGGGTAGAAATTTAAATGATATGTCACTGGCACAAAGGCTGTGCATTCTGTCAACTTATCACAAATCATCAAAGTAATGGGCAAAGCCCGCATTGACCTTTTATCTAATAAATGCATCCTTTCTAAAAGTTAGGGTTTCTTGCACATATTAGCTCTAGAATTACTATGCTTATCCAAGTAGTAGATACCATCAAACAAACTGTAACTGATTTAATGAGCCATTCATAGTTTCACAGTCTAAATTAGTTCATACTAATGCATGTATGGCTTAATCTTTGAGACAAACAAATGACTACTGGCAGGATCAACTAGGCAGCATTTCTTCGGGACATTGGCACCGTATAGGCCACAATGCATTGACTGAGTGGCAGGGAGAGCCAACACGAAGCACAACCATCATGCATGTCGAGCACATGGAATGCATAGCATCAGACAAACATGGGCCAAGAGCTTACGCCCATAAAACATTTTGCATCTTAGAGAATGATTGAACACTGGTGCACCAATGCTACTATAGAGTTTTAGGTGGCACATTTAGGACATAGGGAACGATTGAGGTTTGACCTATAGCCCTTAGAATACAAGATAGATAAGGGATGGTAAGACATCTGGTTTCCATCGATTTAGATATTTAGCACAGGATCCTAATTGCACCCTCAGTGTACAATGACTGCATGGGAGAGATTGAAGAGGATGACAGGTCAATAGTTTAATGCATTAAGCATGGAGCTTGCCAACATGTACAACCATAGCACCACTTATATGCCAATTGCGTACAAGTAATAGCATCCACGTGCATCAATCTATTACCCACTTGATCAATTACTCGATGAAGGATTGAAAGAAATGATGTACGAGGCCATGCCACAATCGCTTGGCAAGGAAAAAACACAAGCAAGGGCCACGAGACTACCCCTGCCATATAACAAGCAACAATAGTGTAACAACACCAATGCTTGGTCTAGCTGTGATCATACACACAAACTCCATTATCACTAAACTAGAGGGACATTGCCCGATTCATGGAGTTATTCCTAGGGTCTTAGGTAACATCGATTACTTGCACGAGCTTGGCTAGGCCAAGGCATTTTTTTGGTTGACAAGAAAGGACCATAAGACTACCAAATACCTAAGAGACTTGGCTAGGCCAAGCTTACAACCATAGCTACTACTTACACCATCCCAATGAGCCATTGCTCGATTTAAAGACTTGGTCTAGGGTCTGAGGTAGCATCAGCCGTAGGCACGGGCTTGAGCTTGGTATAGCTGAACCCCTTTTTCATATGAATGCCTATCAATTAAGGCCATAGGCACTTGTGGGTCATCAAAGCAACTAGTCGGTAGATAAAATGGCTAGAAAGCATGCACGACCTTGATTTTACTCTAGGGACATTGCCATGAATGTACGTAATGATAAGCCAATCATGCACACCTACTTCACCCATAGGGGGAAAGAAGGAGCCTAGACAACCACCCGTTAAAGAGCATGAAAGATTTTATAGATATGCTAGCAGTAGAAATTAAAGTGTCTAAAATAAGGACACTTTTTTCAAATAGGCATACCATACACCAATGGTCCATAGGTGCTCGCACCAAGGCATAGTGTCACAAGCTGAGATTCTAGCTTTAGGCTCGTATAGCTTTAGGATATAGGGATGGACTCTTCCATGTAATAGATTAGCCTAACACAAGAAATAGTGCATGGACACATTGGACTTTTAGGCCTGACCACCCAATACATTGCAAAACAAAAAGGCACAGCTAGTGCCTAAAGAAAGGCTAACAAAAGAATAACAAAAAGGTTTAAGGCCAGAGTAAGGATCTTGTATTATTCAAGTTATGGTGTATATACATGAGGGTGGAGGACTCTCTATTTATAGTTGGGTCCCCCTTACAATCAGTGCTGAGTTACATGCTTAAACTTTAGGGATTGCATTAATTTAAATCCTAAGATTCTGGGAGATATGATAATTATAGGGGATTTGGTACTATTGCACAATCCTTGAATAGCTGAAATCATGCTGAGCATTGAGCCTTCTAGAAGCTCTAAAATTTGACACTCCTAGGACTATGTTCAGGCAATCTTGCACCTAGGCCTGATTGTGTGCCTACACCTCTATCATCAGTGCTCCTACTTAGGCCTGACTGGGTGCTCATGCATTGCATACTAGTGCCTACCCTTGAGCCTGGCTTAATCTGCCAAACCTAAACACCTTTCTTAAGCCTCTAAAGCCTTGATCACTACCCACATAATTATTTTGGGCTAGTACCCTAGGACCTGGACCTCTAGTGTGCCTTAGGGCTGGTCCCCTTGGCTATCAGACTCTCACACTCATTCTAGCAATGCTTTCATTGCTAGGGGATGATGCACCTGCCTTGCACACTGGTTCGAACTCCTACCCCATGATCCATTTTTCCAACATTTTGGTCCTATACTTGAACATGTACTCTGATGGCTTCTACTACTCTCAATCTTATGTTTTCCAATAGTTTGCTATAATGGTCCCTTCTGCCTATGCTACCAATGTTTTTTGCACTTTTTTTGAGTTGCTTGCCTCACACTTTTCTATGAGGAATCTGGCTACACTATGGGACTCACATTGTGGCACTCTGTGCCACTGGTTTCCCTTTATTAACTCCTCAAGAGGTCTAACCCCTTGGCAATCTCGACTAGCACCTGGCCACTCCTCCTTGGGCTCTTTATGGTGCTATTTACCCTTGCCACTCTTACCTTCAAACAATTCCTCTACTCACTTGATGGTTGAAAGCTCTGGACACTTCCTGACCTGGACCTATAAAAAATAACAACTCAATGAACCTTTGCTCATGTTGCCAGCTCTACCAATAACACCTATTCTGGCCTTTTCCTTTCTACCCTGGAGACATGGCGCACTCATTCTAAGTCAATGATTTTGCAACAACTCTAGCCCGACTTAACTTTTGCATGCCTCTTCATTGTAGCTTGGCCTTTACCCATGGCTTTACTCCATCAATGAAATGCTTAGGCACCTCTACTCTCTATCCTAAGCCCATACTAACAACCATGGTAGCTTGCAATGTAGCATGGTCAACCTTGAGCCTAGCTAGCTCTTCTAATAAGGTTTTCACCATGGACTCCAACGTCTCAATATGCTACATGAACCTCTCCATTACCTTATTTGAGGATCCCTAAACATTTTTGAACCAATCTATTATCTAAAAAAGCCTTCCCCACTGGTCTGTAGGTGGGCAATCATTAAATAGCTTGGTTTGACACCCTATCTAGTTTCCTTAGCCATGCTATAGTCAAAACACACCAACTGTTAGACCATGAATGTGTAAACCAAAGGTTTACCTCAACTCTAGTAGGCACTCAAGTGATTTGGTTTTAGTTCTCGCAACTAGCATGCAAGTTTATCAACAAAGCACACCAGCATAAAACTCACTATTGGGCACTAGTCTGCACACTGGCTTAGCACACTAGTCCTTGATTAGGCACTAGTCTGCACACCTACACAACAAGCCTAGCACAACTAGAACACACAACAACAAATTGTCAAGCACCTATCCTACATTCTAACACATCTACACCCAGCACACCAAGAGCATTTTACTAGCACACAAGGGTAGTAGCCTTTCTAAAATGTTTGCATAATGTAGCAAACTACCTGTACCATATAGTAGAATATCCACACACACAGAAGGATGTCTATACATATAGTAGGATGCCTACATAATTCACTATAATGCCTATACACCACACAGGATGCCCACATGTAAATCCCCCATCCTACACTGACACCAATTCTGGTTTTGCAGCCAACTCTAGCTCTCACAACAACTCTAGCTCCTCTTATCATCAATAGAGATCGATTGCAAACTATGAACCATGGCTCTAGTCACTATCTTTAGTCTAATCTAGGCTCTGATACCCCTTAGTATTTGGTTCTACTACAGACTCTTAGCTCCCTTGAACTAGCCATTGATATCATTTGCTATTAGACTCTGTGGCCTAATCCTAGCTCCTTTAAACCAGGCTCTGATACCACTTGTCATGGGTCAAGACTCAAGCTCTAGGCTCGCATGGCTCCATGACATAGGGATGGACTCTTCAGCATACCAGATTAGCCTAACACAAGAAATGATGCATGAAAATTCTAGACTATGAGGCTTGGTGGCCTAATATGCCATAAAACAAATCGACACATCTAATGCTTGAAGAAAGGCTAACAAAAGAACAACAAAAAGGTTTATGACCAGAGTCAAGATAACAACAAAAAGGTTTAAGACCAGAGTTAAGATATTGTATTACTCAAGTTGTGGTATATGTACATGAGGGTAGGGGACTCATTATTTATAGTTGAGTCCCCTTTACAATCAGTGCTGAGTTACATGTCTAAACTCTAGGGATTGCATTGGTTTGAATCCCATGATTATAGGGGATTTGGTGCTACTGTATAACCATTTAATAGCTAAAATCATGCTGAGCATTAGGCCTTCTAGAAGCCCCTAAATCTAACTCTCCTAGGACTATGTTTAGGCATGTCCACACTCTAGAGTCTTGATCACTACCTGCATAATTGTTTTAGGCTAGTTCCCTGTGACTTGGACCTCCAGTGTGCCTTAAGGCCTAAACCCCTTAGCTGTCATACTCTTTCCCCTAGAACTTGAACTATCACTTGACTTGGGGAGAACCCCTAGGCCTGGACCAACTTACAAACCATGACACGAGCATGTGCCTGCACCAAGGGCCAGCATATATCGATGGTGTTCAAGGTAACTGCCTGCACTAAAGGCTAGCATGTGGTGATGGTGTTTGATGCAACTGCTTACACTAAGGGCCATTTTCTACTAATGTTAATCGAGGCATATGCTTACATCGATTCTAGATTATGCCGATGCTGATCGAGGCATGCATGGTCGATGGTGGTCAAGGTAAGTGCCCATACCAAGGGCTAGCTTATGCTGATGATGGTTAAGGCAAGTGCTCATACCAAAGGCTAGCTTGTGCTAATGATGGTTAAGGTATGTGCTCACACCATACGCCATGATGGTTGAAGCCTTTGCCAAAGTTCAATTTTAGGCCATGATGCATAAGCCAGGCTTAGGCATGTGTTGGTGCCACATTTTTTCACTTGAGGCACCATTGCCAAAGCATCATAAGAGAACCTGACCAATGGCATTGAGGGTTTCGATGATTGGGGGTTGGGGGCCATGCGGTGTGCGCACATGATATGTGATGGGTGCTAGTTTTTGGCCTTTATATTAGCCTCCAATCCCAAAAGGAACCTTAACAACTCACACCCCCTTAAAGAGCACAAGAGCTTTTACAAGTTTGCATTTAGTAGCTATTCAATGACTAAAATGGGGACTTTTTTTTTCAAATGGCTAGAAAATCTTCTACACTATGATTATTTAGTTAAATTTTTTTATGCATGCCGATAAAAATATAAGGATCATGTATACCAAATTTGGGGCCAAAACTTTTTAAAAAATTTTAAAAAATCCCAATCTACAAAAAATTTTAAAAATCATGAAAAATAGAAAATGAGTCATTTTGCCATGAAACTTCACATGAAGGCTTAAGAGAACATTATATGAATTTACAAGCCATAAAAATGACATTGGCACAGTAAAAATATTAAGTTGTTGCTGAACCCACCTACTGCCCAATCGTGATGTGCATAGTGTGTAGCCCGAGCTTAGGATACCCATGCATGGTGAGTGGCCCAGCATGTGCCGATGGTGTTCAAGGGAACTATCCACATAAAAGGCCAGCATGTGCTAAGACCAAGGGCCAACATGTCTTGATGGTGGTCAGGACATGTGCATGTGCCACAGTCTGCAAGCTAGTTTAGGCTAAGGGTTCTAGTTAAGGCCTATTGGTTGGCAAGGTCATTGCAAGCTAGTTCAAAATAGTGGTATGGGTAGTATCAAGACTAAAGAGGTAGGCAAGATGTTTATGTTCAACAAAATTGAGCTAGGCTTAAATACAGGTGCTAAAGAGCGCTCATATGAATTTACAAGCCATAAAAATATTTTTGGCATGATAGAAATATGAAGATGTGCCTGAACCCACCTACTACCCAGTTGTGGTGAGCATGGTGCATAGCTTGGGCCTAGAATACCAGCATGTGGTGCATGATCCAACATACACCGATGGTGTTTGAAGGAACTACCCATACAAAGGTCCAGCAGGTGTCGATGGTGGTTGAAGCATGTGCCAAGACTAAGGGCCAACATGTCCTAATGGTGGTTAAGGCATGTGCATGTGCCATGGTCAGCCAGCAAGTTGGTCTAGGCCCTAGGATTCTAGTGGGATAGGGTCTAGCTAGGGGAACCATGCCTTCAATCCTACTAGACACCCAGGTCTTGGGGAACTAGCCCAAAAGAGTGGCATGTGCAATAATCAAGACTCTAGAGGCTCAAGCATAATGTTCATGTTTGGCATAATTGAGCCAGGTGTATAAGCGGACACTAGTGAGCGCTCATATGAATTTACAAGCCATAAAAATGGCATTGGCATGGGAAAAATATGAAGATGTGATTGAACCAATCGACTACCCATTCATGGTGTGCATGGTGCGTAGCCCGAGCCCAAGATACCAATATGTGGTGTGCAACCCACCATATACCAATGGTGTTTGAGGGAACTGCTCACACAAAGGGTCAACATATGCTGATGTTGATCAAAGCATGTGCTAAGACAAAGGGCCAACATGTCTCGATAATGGTTGAGGCATGTGCATGTGTCACAATCAACAAGCAAAATGGTCTAGGCCCAAGGGTTCTAGTGAGACAGAGTCTAACAACTAAGAGGACCAAGCCTTCAGGCCTACTCAAGGTGCAGGTTATGGGGAACTAGACCAAAATAGTGGTATGGGTAGTGATCAGGACTCCAAAGGTTTAGGCATGATGTTCAGGCTCAATAGAATTGAGCTAGGCCTCGGTGAAGGCATTGGTGAGTGATGCACAAGCACATAGTCAGACCCAAGTGTGGCCATTGATGATCAAGGTACAGGTGTCACGCCCTGGGCGGGTGTGCCATTCACATCAGGCGGACCAGCAAGCAAGCCAGAGGTTAAGGCCCGCAGACCAGGCGTGCTGACCGGTATCTGTGTGCAAAGCCTAGCAAACGAGTTTAGAACGCCCGCCCGACTTGCAGGCCAGCCCGTGAGACCAAGGCTTGGCATACAAGCTGCCCGCACCACATCCAGAAGGGCCCAAGATGCTGGACACGCAAGGGAAGCTTCTGAAAGCAGACAGGATCAGCAGCAGCATCCTGGCAGATTTGGTTAACCCTGAAAATTAAGAGTTAGCATCCGATTGATTGTAATCTGTATAATCCCATGATTTTAGCCTTTATTCTAGGGATATGCCATTAAGTTGTAGCTGGAGCCTCAACTATAAATAGAGGGCTGCTCCACCCTCATTTGTACATCATCAAACACTTCTGTTTCAGTGAATACAAGAGCATTTCTAGAATTCTATCTTGTTCATCCTGTTTCTCTTTAACTTGCGTAATCAGCCCTTCCCATTGTTCTAGTGCCCGCACGCTTGTGTTTTAGGTTGACTTAGGCACAAAGGAGGAGATTCCAAGCCTAAGGCCGCACGGATTCTGAGTCTAAGGTCGGAGCCCGTGACAGTTGGTATCAGAGCAAGTTTGATTCTATGTGTTTGTGTTGTGTAGGTTAGATCGTGATTGAGGAGATGGCATCCCAAAGCAACATTGCTAGCCAACAACCAGAGGCCCAGGAGCATGGGTGCGAAAGAGGCAAGAAAGCTGGTTCTAGAGATATCTGGTCTACCATGGACAGTAGGCTAGCCAAGGTGGAGGTGACTATGGGCGACATGGGGGAGAAGCTTGAGGAAGTAGAGACTCATATTGCATCGCTAGACTCCATGGGGGAGGAGATCCAAAGTGAGCTAGAAGCTGCTCTCAACAAAGGCCTGGATGCGATCACCCGAAGGAATGAATCCTTGGAGGCAAAAGTGCTGACTTTGCGAGATAGCATGGAAGCCATGTGGCATGGCATGGAGGCCATGCACCAGCGGATGGAGGAGCTTACCAGTGAGCTCATGACTTGCAAGACTGCCATTGGGAATGGCATGTTTGCTGGAGTGTCCAAATCTAGATTGGATGTCCCCAAGCCTAAGGAGTTCAAAGGGACTAGGGCGGCTAAGGAAGTAGACAACTACCTTTGGGGTATGGAGCAGTACTTTCAGGCCATGGGCATGCAAGACGAGGCGATAAAGGTAAGCACCACTGCTATGTATCTCACTGATGTAGCCTTATTGTGGTAGAGGCACAGGTGTGATGATGTCAGGTGTGAGAGTGCCAAGATTGGAACCTGGGCAGAGTTCCAAAAGGAGTTCAGAGAACAGTTTTACCTGGAGTATGCCGATGATGAGGCACAGGCAAAATTGGGCAGGCTGAGCCAGCAAGGGGACATAAGGAAGTATGTCTAGAAATTCTCTGAACTTATGCTACAGATCTCGGATCCAGGCAAGAAGGATGCATTCTTTGCTTTCATGGATGGGTTGAAATCGTGGGTGA
This sequence comes from Durio zibethinus, assembly GCF_002303985.1. The sequence goes on along the minus strand of NW_019167849.1, from coordinate 41,660 downwards.
AGCATGAGCTACAAAAGAGAGGAGTTATGGCTAAAGCCATGACTACTGTCGAGGCTTTAATAGAGTTCAAGCCTCTGAACAAGTTTGAGTCTACCAAGCCCAAGGGTAAGGGCAGGGACGATAGGGACCGAAAGAAGTAGTCTAAGGGGAAGGACCATGACCAGGAGTCGAAGGATGGGGACCGAGATCGTTCAACCAAAGATGGCGAGAGGAAGCCACCAGGAGGCAAGTGGAAAGCAAAGGGGGACCGAGAGCCACTAGCATGCTACTAATGTGGAGGGAGCCACATAGCACACAATTACCCACAGAAGGGCAAGCTGGCTGCTGTAGACAGGGAGTCTAACGAGAAGCTAGAGTCTGGGGCAGCAAAGCTTGGGTCGTTGGTGCTCAATGCTGTCTAGAGTAAGGGGAGTCGTAAGCCAAAGGGCTTGATGTTTACGGATCTGATGGTTGTGGATCAGAAGGTGAGCGCACTGGTGGATATAGGTGCCTCACATCTTTTTATTTCAGGTGATAGAGCCCGGAAGCTCGGACTGAAGGTGCAGAAAGGGACTGGTACCATTAAAATGGTGAACTTCAAGGAAGTTTCAGCCATTGGAGTAGCACGAGGAGTGGAATTATAGCTTGGAGATTGGAAAGGCAAGGAGACCATTGAGGTAATACCCCTTGACGACTATGAGCTTGTGATTGGGTTGGATTTCCTTGTTTGGATTAACGCCCTCTTTGTGCCTTTTGTCGATTGTGTTTGCATCTTGGATGCACGGTGCCAATGCCTAGTACCATTGAGGAGAGGGTCTGGAGTTGGGTCGCGGGTGGTGTCAGCCATCCAATTTGCCAAGGCAGTAAGCAGACAAGAAGACACCTTCTTGGTAGCCCTGAAATATGATGAGCCAAGGGAGAAGGAGACCGAGTCACCCTTGGAGGTGCTAAAGGTGCTGAAAATCTTTAGTGATGTGATGCTCGCAAAGCTACCTAGCAAGCTACCACCTAGGAGGGAGGTGGACCACAAGATCGAGCTGGTGTCTGAGGCCAAGCCACCAGCCAGAGCCCCTTACCGAATGTCTCCACCAGAGTTGGAGGAGTTGAGGAAGCAACTCAAAGAGTTAGTTGATGTTGGCTTCATCAGGCCATCGAAAGCACCCTATGGTGCACCGGTTCTATTCCAGTGCAAGCATGATGGGTCGTTGTGACTATGCATAGACTACCGGGCTTTGAACAAGCTGACCATCAAGAAAAAGTACCCCATCCCACTCATTGCGGACTTGTTCGATCAACTTGGAAACGCAAGGTGGTTCACCAAGTTGGATTTGAGGTCAGGCTACTATCGAGTCAGGATCATGGAGGGAGATGAGCCAAAGACAGCATGTGTCACTCAGTATGGTTTGTATGAGTTCTTGGTGATGCCTTTCGGACTCACGAATGCCCCAGCAACATTCTGCACCCTTATGAACAAGGTACTTCAGTCGTTCCTTGATCGATTTGTTATGGTTTATTTAGATGACATTGTGATCTACAGCCAGACTTTGGGAGAGCATGTAGACCACTTGAGATAGGTGTTCAAGGTGTTGTGGGTGCACAAGCTATTTGTCAAGAGGGAGAAATGCTCATTCGCCTAGCAAGAGATCCCGTTCCTTGGTCACATAGTGGAAGGTGGCAGGATACGCATGGATGAAGGCAAGATACACGCCATCCTGGAGTGGCAACCGCCAGCCAAGGTCATTGAGTTGAGATCGTTCCTTGGGCTGGTTAACTACTACAGGTGCTTCATCAAAGGTCACTCAGTAATAGCCACGCCATTGACTGACTTGCTCAAGAAAGGGAGAGCATGGGAGTGGAGCACAGGGTGCCAGGAAGCCTTTGACAAGTTGAAGTGAGCTGTGACCGAAGAGCCAGTCTTGGCTTTGCCAGACCATGCCAAGCCGTATGAGGTGCATACGGATGCATCAGACTTTGCCATAGGGGCCGTGTTGATGCAGGAGGAACGTCCAGTCACGTTCGAGAGCAGGAAGCTGAATGAGACTAAACGCAAGTACACGGTCCAAGAGAAAGAGATGACTGTAGTGGTGCACTGCTTGCACACTTGGCACCATTACCTGTTGGGTTTGAGGTTCGTGGTGAGGACGGACAATGTGGCGACCAGCTACTTCCAGACGCAGAAGAAGCTGTCCCTCAAGCAAGCAAGATGGTAAGATTTTCTTGCATAATTTGATTTCCAGATGGAGTACAAGCCAGGACGGGCGAACCTAGTGGCAGACGCCCTAAGCAGAAAGGCTAACCTTGCTGCCATTAGCCAACCAGAGGGGTCACTGGTGCCGCACATCAAGGAGGGACTTACGTATGATCCTACAGCCAAGGCTTTGATAGAGTACGCCCAGCAAGGTAAGACTAGGCGATTTTGGTTGCAGGATGGTTTGCTGTACACCAGGGGCAGTGGACTGTTTGTGCCGCAGCATGGGAAGCTTCGCAAGGAAGTTTTGCAAGAATGCCATGATTCAAGGTGGGCTGGACACCCCGGAGTGAGCCGTACCTTGGCACTGATCGAGGATCGGTACTACTGGTCGCACATGAGAGATAATGTGGAGGCCTTTGTGAAGACTTGTCTTGTGTGCTAACAGGACAAGGTGGAGCTCAAGAAACCAGGCGGTCTCTTGGAGCCATTGCCAGTGCCAGAGCGACCATAGGAGAGTGTTTCTCTAGACTTTATAGTCGGTCTACCCAAAGCAGAAGGGTTTGGAAGCATCATGGTAGTGGTGGACAGGTTTTCCAAGTATGGAATCTTCATTCCAGCAACCAATGAGTGCCCAGCCGAGGAGACAGCTCGATTGTTCCTAAAGAACATGGTTAAGTACTGGAGAGTGCCGAGGACCATTGCTAGTGATCGGGACGGATGGTTCATGGGCAGGTTCTAGACTGAGTTGTTCAAGCTATTGGGGTCAGACTTGAACTTTTCCACCAGCATGCATCCATAGACCGATGGGCAGACAGAGCGAGTAAATGGACTATTGGAGGTCTACCTCAGGCACTATGTGAGTGCCACACAAAGGGACTGGCCAAAGCTACTAGATATTGCACAGTTTTCCTACAACTTACAAAGGAGCGAGGCAACGAACCAGAGCCCATTTGAGGTTGTGACAGGGCAACAACCACTAACACCCGATTCGATTGCTGCAGGTTATACAGGGTCGAATCCAGCAACATACAAGTTTGCCAAGGCATGGCAGGAGCAACCTGACTTGGCCAGAGTTTGTCTGCACAAGGCGGCCAAGAGGTCGAAGAAGTTGGCAGACCAGAATAGGCAGGACGTGCAGTTCCAGGTTGGAGACTTGGTGTTGGTGAAGCTACATTCCATTGTGCGCCACAGGGGGCTGCACAAAGGCCTAGTCCGGAGGTATGAGGGACCTTTTCGAGTAGTCAAGAGGGTAGGCAAGGTTGCCTACAAGCTGGATATGCCACCCAAGCTGAGGGTACACCCGGTGTTCTATGTGAGCATGCTCAAGTCGTTCTATGAGGATAAAAGAGATCCAGGACGGGCAAAGTCAAAGCGTGCGCCATTGGGAGCAAGGGCCTTATATGAGAAGGAGGTCTACAGCATCATGGCTGATCGGGAGGTGAGACAGAAGAACTATCAACCAAGACAAGTGTACTTGGTGCACTGGAAGGGACTTCCAGACAGTGAGGCGAGTTGGGAACCAACAGAAGACTTATGGCAGTTCAAGGTCCAGATCAGGTAGTACCATGTAGAAGACATAACGAGGGCATTGTGCAATCAGGTGGGGGAGAATGTCACGCCCTGGGTGGGCATGCCAGGCACATCAGGTGGACCAGCAGGCAAGCCAGAGGTTGAAGCCCGTAGACCAGGCGTGCTGGCGGGTATCTATGCGTAAAGCCTAGCAAACGAGTTCAGAACGCCCGCCCAACTTGCAGGCCAGCCAGTGAGACCAAGGCTTGGCATACAAGCTGCCTGCACCACATCCAGAAGGGCCCAAGATGCTGGACATGCAAGGGAAGCTTCTGGAACCAGGCAGGATCAGCAGCAGCATCCTGGCAGATTTGGTTGACCTTGAAAATCAAGAGTTAGCATCCTGATTGATTGTAATCTGTATAATCCCATGATTTTAGCCTTTATTTTAGGGATATGCCATTAAGTTGTAGCTGGAGCCTCAACTATAAATAGAGGGCTGCTCCACCCTCATTTGTACATCATCAAACACTTCTGTTTCAGTGAATACAAGAGCATTTCCAGAATTCTGTCTTGTTCATCCTATTTCTCTTTAACTTGCGTAATCAGCCCTTCCCATTGTTCTAGTGCCCGCACGTTTGTGTTTTAGGCTGACTTAGGCATAAAGGAGGAGATTCCAAGCCTAAGGCCGCACGGATTTTGAGTCTAAGGTCGGAGCCCGTGACACAGGCACAAGGCTAGACACAAATGTGGACATGCTTGAACATAGTCTTAGTTTGGATCAGATTTGTGGGTTTTTGAAAGGTCCGATACTATAGCACAATATTTGATAAGCTGGAATTATACTGAGCACTTGAGTTTTGTAGGCCATCTTAGGTAGACAGAGTCAATTCCCTATCTAAGGCCTCACAAAGTTTAGCTTAAGAGTAGAGCCTATGACATAGCACCGAACATCATTTGGTGTCGATGGCCAAACAAGTTCCTTAGGTGTGAAGGTTATGGTACACATGCTACATAAAGTGCCAGCACCTACCAAAAAGGTGTCCAAGGCAACAACTCGCACCAATGGCCTATTTGCACTGACAATGATCAAGGTGAGTGCCCGTAAGAAATGCTAGCATCTAGTAATGGTGTCCATGCCTACACGAAGTTCCACCATTTAGAGATGCTATCCAAGACAACAAGGGGCTAGCATCTACTAATGGTGTTAGATGTGACTGCCTGCACCAACCAAGGGCTAGATGCTGTAGATGGCATTCGAGGCAATAACCTGCACCAGGGGCTAGTGTGTGTTAATAGAGTTTGAGGCAAGTGCCTACACCGAGGGTAAGCTTATCTTTGTAACAAATATTGAGGGCATTTGTTGTTGTTTACTTAGATGTTTGAGGAAGGGATGTCATCACCCAACTGAATCAATTGCAATAGAGAACATAATTTATCCCCAACCTCAGAGGGGTGCAGTGTAAAAAAATGAAGTGAGAAGACTTTGGTGGATGTGGGTGGAGGGAAGAAAAAATCAAAGTGACAAACGACTAAATCTCAATGGATCATTGCAACAAGGCCACTCAACCACTTACAATACCTTGTCACATATTTAAGTCATCTAAAAAGGATTCTACTCACCGCTTGGTGGGAATTGATCTCTAAGAAAGCCCGTACTACTTGTTTGCCATGGGGGTTGCACCTACGACATGTGCCCTTGGGGGCCTTGGGCCCCTCTTACGGGTTGGCAATTAGGCGATGGGTGTGTGCATCACTTCTAGCCCTGATTCTGACTTAAAGGCATTCAATCATAATTCAGCCAATGGTAGCTTTATGCCACTAGCTTTTCAACCAAGCATGATGACCAATTATGTGAACAAATGGTTCCTCTCGTACTAAGTTGAATTACTATTGCAATGCTACTATCGGTAGGGTAAAACTAACCTATCTCACAATGGTTTAAACCTAGCTTATGCTCCCTATTGGTGGGTGAACAATCTAACACTTTGTGAATTCTACTTCACAATGATAGGAAGAGTTGACATTAAAGGATCTAAAAGCAATATCGCTATGAATGCCTGGCAGCCAGAAGCCAGTTATCCCTATGGTAATTTTTCTGACACCTATTTGATTGTGGTGTGCATGGTGCAAGGCTCAAGCCTAGGATACCTATACATGGTCCATGGCCTAGGATGTGTTGATGGTATTAGAGAGAACCACTCGTACAACCAAGTGCTAGTGTCACAAACCCCAGGTGGGTGCAATAGGAGCTAAGTATCATAGTTTGCAAGCTAGTCAAGGCCTAGGGGTTCTCTCCAAGTCAGGTGAAAGTTCAAGTTCTAGCGGGATAGAGTCTGACAGCCAAGGGGATAGGACCTCAAGCACACTAGAGGCCTAGGTTGCAAGAAACCATCCTAGAATAATGGTACGGCTAGTGATCAAGGCTCTAGTGGCTTAGGCATGGTGTTCAGGTTTGGCACAATCGAGCTAGACCTAGGTACGAGTAGTGCAGGTGCATAAGCGAACACATGCATGGCTAGTTAGTTAGACCCTAGCAGGAGCACGGATGATCGAGGTGTGGGTGCATGATCGGGCCTAGGTACGGGCACACTAGAACACAACTTGACATAATCAAAGTTGGCAACACTGAGTCAGGTTCAAGTGCAGGCAACATTGAGCATGGGCCTAGAACTGGCTAAGATAGATTCCCACTTAGATTAGATCAAAGATGCTGAGAATAGGTTGCAGCATCATATCCTATAGAATCAAGGACTATATCATATATCCTAGAATCATGGGTTTTAAACTAATGTAATCCCTAGAGTTTTGGCATGTATTTTGGCATTAATTGTAAGGGGGACTCAACTATAAATAGAGAGTCCTCAACCCTCATATACATAAGGGAAGAGACCAAAACCATTGAGTAATAAGATCTTTACTCTTGCCTTAGTCCTTTATGTTGTTCTTTTGTTAGCCTTTCTTTAGGCACTTGTTGTGCCCTTTTGTTTTGTAGCGTATTGGGGGGCCAAGGCCCGTCGTCTAGTGTGTTTGTGCACCAGTTCTTGTGTTAGGCTAATCTAAGATGTAATAGAGTCCATCCCTATGTCCTTGAACTGTGCAAGCCTAGAGCTTGAGTTTTGACCCCTGAAAAATGGCATTAAAGCCTAGTTTGAGATAGCTAGGAGTAGGCCACAGAGTTCGATATCAAATGGTATCAGTGCATGGTTCAGAGCTTGGTCGAGGAAGCTAGGAGTAGGCCACAGAGTCTGATACCAAGTAGTATCAGAACTTAGTTCAAAGGACTAGGAGTAGATGGTAAATCCAAAAACTATGGGGTATTAGAGCCTAGATCAGACCAGAGGTGGTGGCTAGAATCTTAGTTTGAAGTGTGTAATAGATCCCTATTCATGACAAAAGGAGCCAAAGTTACCGTGAGAGCTAGAGTTGGCATCGATACAGGTTAGGGGACTTACGTGCGAGCATCCTAGTGTGGTGTATAGGCATCCTGGTGAGTTGTGCAAGCATCCTACTATGTGGGCAGACATCTTACTATGTGTGTAAAGCTAGTTCAGAGTTGATAGAAGCTAGTTCGAAAGAGGTGATCAGTGCTAGGTGCTACTGGAAGCAGAGTTAGCCTTGATGGAGGTCTTGGATGTGTTGGTGCGGGCATTCAATTGTGTAGTGTAGGCATCTTAGGTTGTTTCTATGCTCATGTGTTGGTGATACACCCCCTGGTGTACAAAGTGCATGCATACAGGAGTACAGGCCAAGTGTTTAATTGATTACTATTGTTGTGTTGTGGGTGTGCCAGGCATGCTATGCAAAGGTGCTAATTGGTGCCCAACAGTGTGCTGGTTATGTGTGCTATGCTTGGTAGAATCCTAATTCACTAGAGTGCTGGTCTAAAGGTCAAGATAAATTCCCTAGACTATATTCATGAATTTTTGGTTTGATTTTTATGCACTACTAGTATGGCTAGGGATGACCAGACATGAGCCCAACCGAGGTGCATGTGGAGCACCCACCAACTGGTAAGGGAAAGAGAGCTAGTTTTCACGAGGTGCTTATGTCCATAGACACCTGACTGGAGTGTCAAGGGGCCATTACGGACATGCAAAATTGATTTGAGGATAACATAGGACCTGTGCATGACTCAATAAAAGAGGTTGTGCATGACTCATTAAGAGAGGCTATGTACGATCATAAGGTGTTGAAAGCCATGATGGCAACATTGCAAGAGGAGCTACAAAGACTCAAGGTTGATCAAGTCACATTGTGATTGGTCATGGTTATTGGTGTTGGTTTAGGAGTAAGGGTGAAAGTGCTTAAACCAAAGCCATTTAGGGGAAGTCACTCTACCAAGGAAGTCAACAACTTTGTTTGAGGCATGGAGCAGTACTTTAAAGTCACTAGGATAGTAGATAATGCCAAGGTGAGCACAGCTACTATGTATTTGAGTGATAATGCTCTTTTGTGGTGGCATTATAGGGATGACATTGTCAAGCATAGTGTGCAGGCAATCACCACATAAGACCAATTTATGGATGAACTTAGGTAGCGGTTTAAGTTAGAGTATGCAAAAAAAGAAGCTTCAGAGAAGCTATATAGGCTTGCTTTAAAGGGCAGAATCCTAGACTATTACATGGAGTTCTTGGAGGTATTATTGTTGGTCAAAGGATGAGCTAGGCGGAGGCTCTGTTTTACTTTTTTAGATGGACTGAAGCCATGGGCAAAGTCCAAGTTGCAGCAACAAGGCATGTGAGAACTAAGTTAGGCCATTGCAGTTGCATAATCATTTATAGAGTTTGAGAGCATTGTGTCTCCATGATCAAGCCATAAAGGCAGCTCAAGCTACAAAGGCAGCAATGGGGGAGACATAGATAGCAATTCTTTATTCAATGAAAGGGCTTGTGACAAGCCCAGACTTAGCAAGGCTAGGACCAACATAGCTACCTCAGTCAAGGGTAGGGAGTAGAAGCCCTTAAGTTACTATTTGTGTGGTGGTCCATAGAGGGCCAAGGAGTGCCCTATGCATGCGAGGCTTGTAGCCATTGAGCAAGCAAAGACACTATCTGAAAGTAAGAGTAGCAGTAGTGAGGATGAACTACCCGAGGTGATGTGACTAGGTGTTATTCAATACTGTAAAGGGGTTGGGACATCTTGAGGAGCTGATGAGGGGAAAGTAGAGGTAGTGGAATGCACACCATGAATCCCTTAGTGTAGCCAGATTCTTCACAAAAAAATGTGCAACAAGTAATTTAGAGGAAGTGCAGGAAGTATTGATTGCATGGGCATAAGGGACCATTATAGCAAGATGTTGAGAGACTTCGAATCAAGACTAGCAAAAGCAAACAGAGTACATGTTTAGGTATGGGGTCAAAATGTTGAAAAATTGGTTCACGGGGTAGGAGTCAAAACTGGCATGCAAGGCGAGCACATCATCCCATTAGCAACAAGGGCATTGCTAGAATGAATGTAAGAGATTATCATGGTCCACAAGCTAGCCCAAGCCTAGGGTTTCTCTTTAAGTTGGGTGATAGTTCAAGTTCTACCCAGACAGAGTTTGATAGCCAATGGGACCAAGCCCTAAGGCACACTAGAGATCTAAGTTGTGGGAAACCTACCTAGAATAATGTTAGTGGCTCAAGCAGTGTGTTTAGGTTTGGCATAGTCAAGCTAGGCCTAGGTGTGGGCATTGCAGGTGCATAAGTGAACACATGCATGGGCACCCAGTCAGACCCTGATAGAAGAACTGATGATTGAGGCATTGGTGTATGGTTAGGCTTAGGTGCAGGCATAGCTAAACACAAACTAGAGATAATTAGAGTTGGCAACACTATGTAGGGCCTAGGTGTAGGCACGGGTGTAGCCTAGGTGCTGGCGATGCTGAGCATAGAATCGACTAAGATAAATTCTCACTCTTATTGGAACAAAGATGATAAAAATATGCTACATCATCATATCCTTGAGAATCAAAGACTGTATCATATCTCCTAGAATCATGGGATTTAAACTAATGTAATCCCTAGAGTTTGGGTTTGTATCATGGCACTAATTGTAAGGGGGACTCAACTATAAATAAAGAGTCCCATAATCTCATATACACAAGGGAAGAGACCAAAACCATTAAGTAATAAGAGCCTTACTCTTGCCTTAATCCTTTATATTGTTCTATTGTTAGCCTTTCTTCAAGCACTTGTTGTGCCCTTTTGTTTTGCAGTGTATTGGGCAGCCAAGCCCCTTAATCTAGTGTGTTCATGCACTATTTCTTATGTTAGGCTAATCTGGGATGCAGTATAGTCTGTCCTTATGTCCTAGAGCTGTATGAGCTTGAAGTTTGAGTCTCGATCTATGACATAAGGACTCTACCCCATGGCCAAAGCTTAAGCACCAGAGATAAAGGTAACCATCAAGAGTGCCTACCCAACAGTTAGGTCGACCCATAGCATCGAGACCATACTCGCAACATGCCCGCTCTACAGCCAAGTGACACTAACACTTGCTAAAAGAGGTACGTGGTAACAATCCTCACCAAGTGCCAATGTCATGGGTTGAGACTCAAGCTCTAGCTCACGTCGCTCAAGGAATAGGGATGGCCTGTTTCATGTCCCAAATTAGCCTAACACAAGAAATGGCGCATGGACACACTAGACCACGAGGATTGGCTGCCTAATATGCTACAAAACAAAAAGGTATAGCAAGTGCCTAAAGAAAGGCTAACAAAAGAACAATAGAAAGGATTAAGGCAAGAGTAAGGATCTTATTACTGAATGGTTCTAGTTTTTTCCCTTTATACATGAAGGTGGAGGACTCTCTATTTGTAGTTGAGTCTCCCTTAAAATTAATGCCAAGATATATGCCTAAACTCTAGGGATTACATTAGTTTAAATCCCATGATTCTAGAAGATATGATACAATCCTTGATTTTAAGGGATATGATATTCTAGCATATTCTTAGCATCTTTGATCCAATCTGAGTGGGATTTTATCTAGGGTAGTTCTAGGCCCATGCTCAGTATTCTCACACCTAGGCTTTTACCCGTGCCCATACTTGGGCTTGACTCAATGTTATCGACTCTAATTATCTCAGGTCTATGTTCAGGCATGCCTGCCCCTGAACCCGACCATGCGCCCATATCTCAATCATCAATACTCCCACCTAAGTCTAACTGGGTGCTCATGCATCATGCATCAATAGCTACCCCTAGGCCTGGCTTAGTTCTGCTAAAATTGGACACCTTCCTTAAGCCTCTAGAGTTTTGATCACTACCTACACCATTGTTTTGAGTTGGTTTCCCACAACCTGGACCTCCAGTGCACCATCGAGCCTGGTTCCTTTGGCTATTAGACTTTGTCTTGCTAGAGCTTGAACTGTCATTGAACTTTGAGAGAACCCCTAGGCCACAAATTGTAACATTCTGGCACACTCATTCTAGCAATGCCCTCTTAGCTAAAAAAATGATGCACCCGACTTGCATGTTGATTTTGACTCTTGCCTCATGATCTAGTTTTCCAACATTTTGTTCCCATACCTAAACATGTACTTTACTGGCTTCCACTGCACTTAATCCAATGTTTTTTAGCACTCTACTAAAATGATCCCTTCTACCCGCATTGTTGGTGCTTTCTACACTTTTTCTAAGTTGTTCACCGCACACTTTTTTGTGAGAAATTTGGCTAACTTTGGGACTCATGCTATGGCACTTAACTACCACTAGTTTCCCCTCATCAGCTCCTTGAAAGGTGCCAACTCATTGGCAGACTCAAGTAGCTCTTGGTTGCTCCTCTATGGGCTCATTCTAGTCCTTTTTACCCCAACCACTCTTGTTTTTAGATAGCCCCTTTGCCTATTTGATGGCTGAAAGCTTTGGGTACTCTCTGACTCGATATGGACCTACACAAAAATAGCAACTCAGGACCTCTTGCCCCTATTGGTGGCTCTGTCAATCTTGTGAAATTTTGGCTTCCCCATAAGCATTTCCTTTGTTGAAGAACAAACAACAGTGTTTGACCCACTCTAGCCTTTTCCCTTCAACCTTGGAGACTTGGTGCACTCATCCCAAGTCAATGATTTGTTAGCAACTTTGACTTGACTCAACTCCTGCACGCCTCTTTATTGCTGGTTCACCTTTACCTATGGCTTTACTCCATTAATGAAATGCGTAGGCACCTCCACTCTCGATCCCAAGCTCACACTAGCAATAATGGTAGCTCACAATGTAACGTGGTCAACCTTGAGCCTAGCTAGCTCTTCTTGTAAGGTTGACACCATGGACTCCAATGCCTTAATATGCTATATGAGCTTCTCCATTGCCTTATTTGAGGATCCCTCAACATCCTCAAACCAATTTGTTTTTTCTTTCCTAGTGGTTTATAGGTGGGTGCTCTTTGAGCATTTCACTTTGGACCCCTATCTAGTTTTCCCTAGCCATGCCACAAGCAAAACACACAAACTATTAGACCATAAATGTGCAAACCAAAAGTTTACTTCAACTCCAGTAGGCACTCTAGTGATTCGATTCTGGTTCTCATAAACCAGCACACTAGCATGGCACACCAACACACCATACACTATTAGGCACCAATGTGCACACTGGCACAGCACACTAGCCTCTTGGTTTGGCACTAGTCTACATACCTGCACACCTGTACAGCATGCCCAGCATAACTACAACACACAGTGACAAATTGTGAAGCACTTGTCCTACACTCTAGCATGCTCGTACCTAGCACACTAGAAGTGTTTCCCTAACACAGCATAGTAGCCCTTCTAGGATGCTTGCACCACGTTACAAACCACTCTCACTACATAATAGAATGTTCGTACACATAGTAAGATGTCTGCACACATAGTAGAATGCCTATACAACTCACTATAACACGTGCACATCACACTAGGATGCCTTTACACAAGTCCCTCGACTTGCATTGACACTAACTCTAGCTCTCTAGCCAACTCTAGCTCACATGATAACTCTAACTTCTCTTGTCATGAATAGGGATCTATTGCACACTTCGAACCGAGGCCTTGGTCACCATATTTTGGTTTGATCTAGGTTCTGATACCTCATTGGTATTTGGTTCTGTCACTTACTCCCAGTTCCCTCAAATTAGGCACTGGTACCATTTGTTATAAGACTATGTGGCCTACTTCTTGCTCTCTTAAACCAAGCTTTGATACCACTTGTCATAGGCTAAGACTCAAGCTCTAGGCTTGTATAGCTCCAGAACAAGGGGATGGCCTCTTTCATGTCCTAGATTAGCCCAACTATTAGGGTTCACACCAACTTGTGAGGTATTATTCACTTCCTCCCCCTTGCCTCATAGTTTTGTCCCACAAAAGGTGCCTCACAAGTTAAAGGTGGAGTAAACCCTTATATCCCATAACCAACTCTAGTACACACCAATATGAGATTCATGGCTCCTTCCTAGGATTGTGATATCTTTTCCACCCTAATGAAGGCCTACTATCCTTGATGGCACGTCATTAGTACCCCTAGAGCTAGCTCCAATACTACTTTTAAACCTATTTTGATACCACTTGTCATAAGTCGAGACTCAAGCTCTAAGCTTGCATGGCTCTAAGACATGAGGATAGCCTCTTCCATGTCTCAAATCAGTCTAGCACAAGAAGCGATGCATAGACACACTATACTATAAGGCTTGGCCACCTAATGCATTACAAAACAAAAAGGTGCAACAAGTGCATGAAAAAATGCTAACAAAAGAACAACAGAAAGGAATAAGGCAAGACTAAGGATCTTAATACTCAGTGGTTCTTATTTTTTCCCTTTTACAAAAGGGTAGGGGATTCTCTATTTATAGCTAAGTCTCCCTTATAATTAGTGCTAAGATACTTACCTAAACTCTAGGGATTAAATTAGTTTAAATCTTATAATTCTAGAAGATACTATACAATCCATGATTTTAGGGGATATGATGCTACAACATATTCTTAGCATCTTTCATCTAATCTAAGTGGAAATCTGTCCAAGCTGGTTTTAGGCTCGTGCTTAGCACCACAAGTGCCTAGCACTTGCACTGGTACTCGTGCCCCACCTGGGCCTAACTTAGTGTTGCCAACTTTGATTATTTTAGGTTTATCTTCAGGTGTACCCACATATAGGCCCAACTATGTGCCCGTATCTAGACCATTAATGCTTTTTCCTATGTTTGATTAGGTGCTCACACATTGCGCACCAATGCTTGCCCCTAGGCCTGGCTCAATCCCACCAAACTTGAACATCTTCGCTAAGCCTCTAGACTCTTGATACTCTTGATCACTATCGCACCATTGTTCTAAGTTGGTTTCTCGAAACTTGGACCTTTAGTGTACCTCAGTGCCTAGTGCGCTTAGCTATCAGACTCTATCCCATTAGAACACGATCTACCACTTGACTTAGAAATATTATTAAATTAGTATTATTTTATTTTGAATAAATTTGTATGAATTGAAATAATTTTTTTATGACAAAACAAAAGGTTATAACAATTTGAAATAGATAATTGTTCAAATAGTCATAACTATTTGAACTGGTTCGATAAACTATTTTATTTTTTAAATCTCTTACTAATTCTTGATAATCGTTCATATAGTATTGACTATTTAAGCTGGTTTAGCAATTAGATTTATTTTTTACTTTTCTTGGTTATTAAGTTTTAAAATATTATTAAATTAGTATTATTTTATTCTAAATAAAATAGTATGAACTGAATCAATTGTTTGATGACAAAACAAAAGATTATAACAATTTGAGATAGACAATTGTTTAAATAGTTATAATTATTTGAACTGGTTCAGTAAATAGAACTTTTTTAATCTCTTTCTTATAAAATTTTGAAATAGTCAAAAATTAGTTTTATTTTATTTCGAATAAACTTGAATGAGGTTAAATAATTGCTTTATGACAAAACAAAAAGGTCATTACAATTTGAAATATATAATTATACATATAATCTTAACTGTTTGAACTACTTTAGAAAGCATATTTATTTTTTAAATTTCTTAGTTTTGAATTTTTAGAATATTATTAAATTAGTATTTTTTATTTTGAATAAATTTGTGTGAATTAAAATAATTATTTTATGAAAAAACAAAAGGCTATAACAATTTGAAATTGATAATTGTTTAAAAAGTTATAACTATTTGAACTGGTTCAACAAACTATTTTATTTTTTAAATCTCTTACTAATTCTTTATAATCGTTCATGTAGTATTGACTATTTAAGCTGGTTCAACAATTAGATTTAGTGTTTATTTTCTTGGTTATTAAGTTTTGAAATATTATTAAATTAGTATTATTTTATTCTAAATGATATAGTATGAACTGAACCAATTGTTTGATGACAAAACAAAAGGTTATAACAATTTGAAATGGACAATTGTTTAAATAGTTTTAATTATTTGAACTGGTTCAGGAAATAGAATTTTTTTTAATCTCTTCCTTATAAAATTTTGAAATATTCAAAAATTAGTTTTATTTTATTTCGAATAAACTTGAATGAGTTGAAATAATTGCTTTATGACAAAACAAAAAGGTCATAACAATTTGAAATTTATAATTATACATATAATCTTAACTGTTTGAACTAGTTTAGAAAGCATATTTATTTTTTAAATTTCTTAGTTATGAATTTTTAGAATATTATTAAATTAGTATTATTTTATTTTGAATAAATTTGTATGAATTGAAATAATTGTTTTATGACAAAACAAAAGGCTATAACAATTAGAAATAGATAATTGTTCAACTAGTCATAACTATTTGAACTGGTTCGATAAACTATTTTATTTTTTAAATCTCTAACTAATTCTTGATAATCGTTGATATAGTATTGACTATTTAAGTTGGTTCAGCAATTAGATTTATTTTTTACTTTTCTTGGTTATTAAGTTTTGAAATATTATTAATTAGTATTATTTTATTCTAAATAAAATAGTATGAACTGAACCAATTGTTTGATGACAAAACAAAAGGTTATAACAATTTGAAATAGATAATTGTTTAAATAGTTATAATTATTTGAACTGGTTCAGTAAATAGAATTTTTTTAATCTCTTCCTTGTAAAATTTTGAAATATTCAAAAATTAGTTTTATTTTATTTCGAATAAACTTGAATGAGGTTAAATAATTGCTTTATGACAAAACAAAAAGGTCATTACAATTTGAAATATATAATTATACATATAATCTTAACTATTTGAACTAGTTTAGAAAGCATATTTATTTTTTAAATTTCTTAGTTATGAATTTTCAGAATATTATCAAATTAGTACTTTTTTATTTTGAATAAATTTGTATGAATTGAAATAATTGCTTAAATAGTTATAATTATTTGGACTGGTTCAGTAAATAAAATCTTTTTTAATCTCTTCCTTACAAAATTTTGAAATATTCAAAAATTAGTTTTATTTCATTTCGAATAAACTTGAAAGAGTTGAAATAATTGCTTTATGACAGAATAAAAAGGTCATAACAATTTGAAATATATAATTATACATATAATCTTAATGGTTTGAACTAGTTTAGAAAGCATATTTATTTTCAAAATTTCTTAGTTATGAATTTTTAGAATATTATTAAATTAGTATTATTTTATTTTGAATAAATTTGTATGAATTGAAATAATTGTTTTATGACAAAACAAAAGGCTATAACAATTTCAAACAGGTAATTGTTCAAATAGTCATAACTATTTTAACTGGTTCGATAAACTAATTTATTTTCTAAATCTCTTACTAATTCTTGATAATCGATCATATAGTACGGACTATTTAAGCTGGTTCAGCAAGTAGATTTATTCTTTAATTTTCTTCGTTATTAAGTTTTGAAATATTATTAAATTTGTATTATTTTATTCTAAATAAAGTGGTATGAACTGAACCAATTTTTTGATGACAAAACAAAAGGTTATAACAATTTGAAATGGACAATTGTTGAAATAGTTATAATTATTTCAACTGGTTCAGTAAAAAAAACTTTTTTTAATCTCTTCCTTATAAAATTTTGAAATATTCAAAAATTAGTTTTATTTTATTTCGAAAAAACTTGAATGAGTCGAAATAATTGCTTTATGACAAAACAAAAAGTTCATTACAATTTGAAATATATAATTATACATATAATCTTAACTGTCTGAACTAGTTTAGAAAGCATATTTATCTTTTAAATTTCTTAGTTATGACTTTTTAGAGTATTATTAAATTAGTATTATTTTATTGTGAATAAACTTGTATGAATTGAAATAATTTTTTTATGACAAAACAAAAGGCTATAACAATTTGAAATAGATAATTGTTCAAATAGTCATAACTATTTGAACTGGTTCGATAAACTATTTTATTTTTTAAATCTCTTACTAATTCTTGATAATCGTTCATATAGTATTGACTATTTAAGCTGGTTCAGCAATTAGATTTATTTTTTACTTTTCTTGGTTATTAAAATTTGAAATATTATTAAATTAGTATTATTTATTCTAAATAAAATAGTATGAACTAAACCAATTATTTGATGACAAAACAAAAGGTTATAACAATTTGAAATAGACAGTTGTTTAAATAGTTATAATTATTTGAACTGCCTCAGTAAATAGAATTTTTTTTAATCTCTTCCTTATAAAATTTTGAAATATTCAAAAATTAGTTTTATTTTGTTTCGAATAAACTTGAAAGAGTTGAAATAATTGCTTTATGACAAAACAAAAAGGTCATAACAATTTGAAATATATAATTATACATATAATCTTAACTGTTTGAACTAGTTTAGAAAGCATATTTATTTTTTAAATTTATTAGTTATGAATTTTTAGAATATTATTAAATTAGTATTATTTTATTTTGAATAAATTTGTATGAATTGAAATAATTATTTTATGACAAAACAAAAGGCTATAACAATTTGAAATAGATAATTGTTAAAATAGTCATAACTATTTTAACTGGTTTGATAAACTAATTTATTTTTTAAATCTCTTACTAATTCTTGATAATCGTTCATATAGTATTGACTATTTAAGCCGGTTCAGCAATTAGATTTATTTTTTAATTTTCTTCGTTATTAAGTTTTGAAATATTATTAAATTAGTATTATTTTATTCTAAATAAAATGGTATGAACTAAACCAATTGTTTGATGACAAAACAAAAGGTTATAACAATTTGAAATAGACAATTGTTTAAATAGTTATAATTATTTGAACTGGTTCAGTAAATAAAATTTTTTTTAATCTCTTCCTTATAAAATTTTGAAATATTCAAAAATTAGTTTTATTTTATTTCAAAAAAACATGAATGAGTCGAAATAATTGCTTTATGACAAAACAAAAAGGTCATAATAATTTGAAGTATATAATTATAAATATAATCTTAACTGTTTGAACTAGTTTAGAAAGCATATTTATTTTTTAAATTTCTTAGTTATGAATTTTTAGAATATTATTAAATTAGTACTATTTTATTGTGAATAAATTTGTACGAATTGAAATAATTTTTTTATGACAAAACAAAAGGCTATAACAATTTGAAATAGATAATTGTTCAAATAGTCATAACTATTTGAACTATTTCGATAAACTATTTTATTTTTTAAATCTCTTACTAATTCTTGAAAATCATTCATATAGTATTGACTATTTAAGCTGGTTCAACAATTAGATGTATTTTTTACTTTTCTTGGTTATTAAGTTTTGAAATATTATTAAATTAGTATTATTTTCTTCTAAATAAAATAGTATGAACTGAACCAATTGTTTGATGACAAAACAAAAGGTTATAACAATTTGAAATAGATAATTGTTTAAATAATTATAACTATTTCAACTGGTTCAGTAAATAGAATTTTTTTAATCTCTTCCTTATAAAATTTTGAAATATTCAAAAATTAGTTTTATTTTATTTCGAATAAACTTGAATGAGGTTAAATAATTGCTTTATGACAAAACAAAAAGGTCATTACAATTTGAAATATATAATTATACATATAATGTTAACTATTTGAACTAGTTTAGAAAGCATATTTATTTTTTAAATTTCTTAGTTATGAATTTTTAGAATATTATTAAATTAGTACTTTTTTATTTTGAATAAATTTGTATGAATTGAAATAATTGTTTTATGACAAAATAAAAGGCTATAATAATTTGAAATAGATAATTGTTCAAATAGTCATAACTATTTGAACTGGTTAGATAAACTAATTTATTTTTTAAATCTCTTACTAATTCTTGATAATCATTCATATAGTATTGACTATTTAAGCTGGTTCAGCAACTAGATTTATTTTTTAATTTTCTTCGTTATTAAGTTTTGAAATATTATTAAATTGGAATTATTTTATTCTAAATAAAATAGTATGAACTGAACCAATTGTTTGATGACAAAACAAAAGGTTATAACAATTTAAAATGGGCAATTGTTTAAATAGTTATAATTGTTTGAACTGGTTCAGTAAATAAAATTTTTTGTAATCTCTTCGTTATAAAATTTTGAAATATTCAAAAATTAGTTTTATTTTATTTCGAATAAACTTGAATGAGTCGAAATAATTGCTTTATGACAAAAGAAAAAGGTCATAACAATTTGAGATATATAATTATACATATAATCTTAGCTGTTTGAACTAGTTTAGAAAGCATATTTATTTTTTAAATTTCTTAGTTATGAATTTTTAGAATATTATTAAATTAGTATTATTTTATTTTGAATAAATTTGTATGAATTAAAATAATTGTTTTATGACAAAACAAAAGGCTATAACAATTTGAAATTGATAATTGTTCAAAAAGTTATAATTATTTGAACTGCTTCCATAAACTATTTTATTTTTTAAATCTTTTTCTAATTCTCGATAATCGTTCATATAGTATTGACTATTTATGCTGGTTCAACAATTAGATTTATTTTTTTATTTTCTTGGTTATTAAGTTTTGAAATATTATTAAATTAGTATTATTTTATTCTAAATAAAATAGTATGAACTGAACCGATTGTTTGATGACAAAACAAAAGGTTATAACAATTTGAAATAGACAATTATTTAAATAGTTATAATTATTTGAACTGGTTCAGTAAATAGAATTTTTTTTAATCTCTTCCTTATAAAATTTTGAAATATTCAAAAATTAGTTTTATTTTATTTCAAATAAACTTGAACGAGTTGAAATATTTGCTTTATGACAAAACAAAAGGTTATAACAATTTAAAATATACAATTATACATATAATCTTAACCGTTTGAACTAGTTTGGAAAGCATATTTATTTTTTAAATTGCTTTATTATGAATTTTTAGAATATTATTAAATTAGTATTATTTTATTTTGAATAAATTTGTATGAATTGAAATAATTTTTTTATGACAAAACAAAAGGTTATAACAATTTGAAATAGATAATTGTTTAAATAGTCATAACTATTTGAACTGGTTCGATAAACTATTTTATTTTTTAAATCTCTTACTAATTCTTGATAATCGTTCATATAGTATTGACTATTTAAGCTGGTTTAGCAATTAGATTTATTTTTTACTTTTCTTGGTTATTAAGTTTTAAAATATTATTAAATTAGTATTATTTTATTCTAAATAAAATAGTATGAACTGAATCAATTGTTTGATGACAAAACAAAAGATTATAACAATTTGAGATAGACAATTGTTTAAATAGTTATAATTATTTGAACTGGTTCAGTAAATAGAACTTTTTTAATCTCTTCCTTATAAAATTTTGAAATATTCAAAAATTAGTTTTATTTTATTTCGAATAAACTTGAATGAGGTTAAATAATTGCTTTATGACAAAACAAAAAGGTCATTACAATTTGAAATATATAATTATACATATAGTCTTAACTGTTTGAACTACTTTAGAAAGCATATTTATTTTTTAAATTTCTTAGTTTTGAATTTTTAGAATATTATTAAATTAGTATTTTTTATTTTGAATAAATTTGTGTGAATTGAAATAATTATTTTATGAAAAAACAAAAGGCTATAACAATTTGAAATTGATAATTGTTTAAAAAGTTATAACTATTTGAACTGGTTCAACAAACTATTTTATTTTTTAAATCTCTTACTAATTCTTTATAATCGTTCATGTAGTATTGACTATTTAAGCTGGTTCAACAATTAGATTTAGTGTTTTTTTTCTTGGTTATTAAGTTTTGAAATATTATTAAATTAGTATTATTTTATTCTAAATGATATAGTATGAACTGAACCAATTGTTTGATGACAAAACAAAAGGTTATAACAATTTGAAATGGATAATTGTTTAAATAGTTTTAATTATTTGAACTGGTTCAGGAAATAGAATTTTTTTTAATCTCTTCCTTATAAAATTTTGAAATATTCAAAAATTAGTTTTATTTTATTTCGAATAAACTTGAATGAGTTGAAATAATTGCTTTATGACAAAACAAAAAGGTCATAACAATTTGAAATTTATAATTATACATATAATCTTAACTGTTTGAACTAGTTTAGAAAGCATATTTATTTTTTAAATTTCTTAGTTATGAATTTTTAGAATATTATTAAATTAGTATTATTTTATTTTGAATAAATTTGTATGAATTGAAGTAATTGTTTTATGACAAAACAAAAGGCTATAACAATTAGAAATAGATAATTGTTAAAATAGTCATAACTATTTGAACTGGTTCGATAAACTAATTTATTTTTTAAATCTCTTACTAATTCTTGATAATCGTTCATATAGTATTGACTATTTAAGCTGGTTCAGCAATTAGATTTATTTTTTAATTTTCTTGGTTATTAAGTTTTGAAATATTATTAAATTAGTATTATTTTATTCTAAATAAAATATTATGAACTGAACCAATTGTGATATGACAAAACAAAAGGTTATAACAATTTAAAATAGACAATTGTTTAAATAGTTATAATTTTTTGAACTGGTTTAGTAAATAAAAATTTTTTTAATCTTTTCCTTCTAAAATTTTGAAATATTCAAAAATTAGTTTTATTTTATTTCGAATAAACTTGAATGAGTCAAAATAATTGCTTTATGACAACAAAAAGGTCATAACAATTTGAAATATATAATTATACATATTATCTTAACTATTTGAACTAGTTTAGAAAGCATATTTACTTTTTAAATTTCTTAGTTTTGAATTTTTAGAATATTATTAAATTAGTATTATTTTCTTTCGAATAAATTTGTATGAATTGAAATAATTGTTTTATGACAAAACAAAAGGCTATAACAATTTGAAATAGATAATTGTTCAAATAGTCATAACTATTTGAACTGGTTCGATAAACTATTTTATTTTTTAAATCTCTTACTAATTCTTGATAATCGTTCATATAGTATGGACTACTTAAGCTGGTTCAACAGTTAGATTTATTTTTTACTTTTCTTGGTTATTAAGTTTTGAAATATTATTAAGTTAGTATTATTTTATTCTAAATAAAATTGTCTGAACTAAACCAATTGTTTGATGAAAAAACAAAAGGTTATAACAATTTGAAATAGACAATTGTTTAAATAGTTATAATTATTTGAATTGGATCAGTAAATAAAATTTTTTTAATCTCTTCTTTATAAAATTTTGAAATATTCAAAAATTAGTTTTATTTTATTTCGAATAAACTTGAATGAGTTGAAATAATTGGTTTATGACAAAACAAAAAGTTCATTACAATTTGAAATATATAATTATACATATAATCTTAACTGTTTGAACTAGTTTAGAAAGCATATTTATTTTTTAAATTTCTTAGTTATGAATTTTTAGAATATTATTAATTTAGTATTTTTTATTTTGAATAAATTTGTTTGAATTGAAATAATTGTTTTATGACAAAACAAAAGGCTGTAACAATTTGAAATTAATAATTGTTCAAAAAGTTATAACTATTTGAACTGGTTTAATAAACTATTTTATTTTTTAAATCTCTTACTAATTCTTGAGAATCCTTCATATAGTATTGATTATTTAAGCTGGTTCAACAATTAAATTTATTTTTTAATTTTCTTGGTTATTAAGTTTTGAAATATTATTAGATTAGTATTATTTTATTCTAAATGAAATAGTATGAACTGAACCAATTGTTTGATGACAAAACAAAAGGCTATAACAATTTGAAATAGACAATTGTTTAAATAGTTATAATTATTTGAACTGGTTGAGTAAATAGAATTATTTTTAATCTCTTCCTTATAAAATTTTGAAATATTCGAAAATTAGTTTTATTTTATTTCGAATAAACTTGAAAGAGTTGAAATAATTGCTTTATGACAAAACAAAAAGGTCATAACAATTTGAAATGTATAATTATACATATAATCTTAACCGTTTAAACTAGTTTAGAAAGCATATTATTTTTTAAATTTCTTAGTTATGAATTTTTAGAATATTATTAAATTAGTATTATTTTATTTTGAATAAATTTGTATGAATTGAAATAATTATTTTATGACAAAACAAAAGGCTATATCAATTTGAAATAGATAATTGTTCAAATAGTCATAACTATTTGAACTGGTTCGATAAACTAATTTATTTTTTAAATCTCTTACTAATTCTTCATAATCGTTCATATAGTATTGGCTATTTAAGTTGGTTCAGCAATTAGATTTATTTTTTAATTTTCTTCGCTATTAAGTTTCGAAATATTATTAAATTAGTATTATTTTATCCTAAATAAAATAGTATAAACTGAACCAATTGTTTGATGACAAAACAAAATGTTATAACAATTTGAAATAGACAATTGTTTAAATAGTTATAATTATTTGAACTGGTTCTGTAAATAGAAGTTTTTTTAATCTCTTCCTTATAAAATTTTGAAATATTCAAATATTAGTTTTATTTTATTTCGAATAAACTTGAACGGGTTGAAATAATTGCTTTATGACAAAACAAAAGGTTATAGCAATTTGAAATATACAATTATACATATAATCTTAACTGTTTGAACTAGTTTAGAAAGCATATTTATTTTTTAAATTTCTTAATTATGAACTTTTAGAATATTATTAAATTAGTATTATTTCATTTTGAATAAATATGTATGAATTGAAATAATTGTTTTCTGACAAAACAAAACGCTATAGCAATTTGAAATAGATAATTGTTCAAATAATCATAACTATTTGAACTGGTTTGATAAACTGATTTTTTTTTAAATCTTTTACTAATTCTTGAAGTATTAATAAATTAGTATTATTTTATTTCCAATAAGCTTGTATGTTAAAAACAATTGTTTTATGACAAAACGAAATGTAATAATGATTTGAAATAGACAATTGTTCGGATGGCCATAATTATTTGATCTGATTTGGTAAGCTGATTCATTTTTTAAATCTCTTGCTTATTAATTTTAAAAATATTAATAAAGTAGTTTTTTTTTTTTTTTGGATAAGCTTTTATGAATTGAAACAATTGTTTTATGATAAAACAAAAGTTCATAACAATTTTAAATAAATAATTTTTTAAATAATCATAACTATTTAAACTTGTTTGGTAAATACATTTATTTTTTTCAAATCTCTTATTTTTTAACTTTCAGAATGTTAATAAATTAGTATTATTTTATTCTAAATAATTTTGCATGAATAAAAACAATTGTTTTATGATAAAATAAAAGGTCATAATGATTTGAAATAGATAATTGTTCAAATGGACATGACTATTTGAATTGATTTGGTAAACAAATTAACTTTTTAAATCACTTATTTATTAAATTTTGGAATATCAATGAATTAGTATTATTTTATTTTGAATAACCTTGTACGAACTGGAATAATTATTTTATGACAAAACAAAAGGTCATAACGATTTTAAATAGACAATTATTCAAATTGTCATAACTATTTGAATTTATTTTTAATTAATATTAAATATTAATATTATTCATATTATAATAGTTATACTTAATAATAATATTATTAATTAATATCTATTTATTTATTATTAAATAAATAATATATAATATTAAATTAATTATATAATTAAATATTATATGTTTAATAATTAAATCTAACTATTATTAACAATATAATTTATTAATATAAAATAAATTATAAATTATGATTAATTTATAACTATTATTAAAAATTAATAATTAAATTATTATTAATATTAATAAGACTTAATTAATAGATATTAATTAAATTATTTAATATATTAATTGTATATAATATTAAATAATTTTTTATATATATTAACAATTAATATAAAATATTAATAAATTAATATTTGTTAATGATATTAATTATTATTAATTAATAATTTAATTACAAATAATAATATCAATTATATTTGAGTATAATACTAATTTATACTATAAATTATTAATAACAAATATTTAATAATATAAATTAAATTATTAATATTTAATAAAATGTTATTAATTAATTATTATAATTATTAATAATTTATTGATTGTTAAATTTGTTATAATAATAATTATAAATTTTTATTTAAAATTTAATAATAATATCTAAATAATATTTATATTAAATATTATTATTATATTATTTAAATTTATAATAATATTATTTTGAATCATATAATATAATACATTATTTGATGTTTAAAAATTTATTATATTTTATAATTATAAAATTTTAAAAATTTATCAGAGCATTTTAAATATTATAAAACAATTTAATTATTATTTATAATAATCTAATTGTTATTATAATTAGTATTTAATTTTTTATAATATTAATCTATTATAATTAATAGTTATATCATAATAATTAAACATTATTCAATTATTATAATATTAAAATTTATAATTATTATTAATTAGTTAAATATAATTAAATTATAATATTGTATTTAATAATTAATAATATAATATAATATAATTATATTAATATAATTAATTAATTAAAGTTAAGTATTATAATAAAAAATCAATAATTAAACTATATGAATAGAAAAATAATAATAAAATAGTATATAAAATTATTATTAGTAATAATAATTTTATGACAAAACGAAAGGTCATAATGATTTTAAATAGACAATTGTTCCAATAGTCATAACTATCTAAATTTATTTGATAAACAAATTTATTTTTTGTTTTGGATAAGCTTTTATGAATTGAAATAATTATTTTATGTCAAAACAAAAGGTCAAAACGATTTTATAAAAATAATTGATCAAATAGTCATAACTATTTAAACTTATTTGGTAAATAAATTTATTTTTTCAAATCTTTTGCTTATTAATTTTCCAAATGTTCATAAATTTGGATTATTTTATTTCGAATAAGTTTGTAAGACATGAAATAAATATTTTATGAATAAACAAAAGTTTTGAATGATTTGAAATAGATAATTATTCTAATTGTTTTAACTATTTGAATTGGTTTAGAAAACATATTTATTTTTTAAATCTCTTATTAATTTTTAGAATATTATTAAATTAGTATTATTTTAAATCTTAATTTTTATATAGTATTATTATATTATTATTTAAATTATATTATTTGATAAATTAAATAATTGAGATAAATAATTATATTCTTATAATTTATAACTATTAATAACTATTATTACTAATACTATATAAAAACCTAATCATTCATTAATATATTAATAAATCATTGTAACATTTTGTTTTGTAATAAAACAATTGTTTCAATTCATGTTAGCTTATTTGAAATAAAATAATACTAATTTATTAATATTTCAAAAATTAAAAAGTAAGAGAATTAAAAAAATAAATCTGTTTATCGAACAAGTTCAAATAATTATGACTATGTTAATAATTATCTATTTCAAAACATTACAACCCTTTGTTTTGTCATAAAACAATTGGTTCTATTCATTCAAGCTTATTTAAAAATTAATAAGTAAAATTTAAAAATTAAATTTATTTAAAAATTAATGTTCCAAAACCAATTGTTTCTATTCATACAAAATTATTTAGAATAAAATCAATAATTCAAATAAGCCTATATAAATAATTTAATATTATTTAAATAAATAATATTCAAAATAATATAAATAAATTAATATAATCATAATAAATTAATCACGAATATTTTAATTATTATTTAGTAAATCTATTTACCGAACAAGTTCAAATAGTTATGACTATTTCAACAATTAGCTATTTAAAATCATTATGACCAATTGTTTTGTCATAAAATAGCTGTTTTAGTTCATAAAAATTTATTCAAAATAAAATAATACTACTTTATTAATATTTCAAAAATTAATAAACAAGAGATTTAAAAAATAAATCAATTTACTGAATCAATTCAAATAATCATGGCCATTTAAACAACTATCTATTTTAAATCATTATTACATTTTGTTTTGTCATAAAACAATTGTTTTTCAACAAATAAGATTTTTCTAAATAAAATAATACTAATTTATTAATATTTCAAAAATTAATAAAAGATTTAGAAAAGAAAATCTATTTGTTGATCCAATTCAAATAGTTATAACCTTTGCTCTATCATAAAACAATTGTTTCTGTTCATACAAGCTTATTCAGAATAAAGTAATAATAATTTAGTAATATTTTGAAAATGAATAACTATGAGATTTAAAAAATAAATCCGTTTGTCAAAATAGTTCAAATAGTTAAAACATCAACAATTATCTATTTGAAATCAATATTACCTTTTGTTTAGACATATAACAATTGTTTTTTATCATACAAGCTTTAGAATAAAATAATACTAATTTATTAATCTTTCAAAAGTTAATAAGTAAGAAATTTTAAAAATAAATTTATTTATCAAACCCGTTTAAATAGTTATGACTATTTGAACAAATGTATAGTTTAAATCAGTTATTTAAAAATAAACATTTGTTCTATCATAAAACAGTTATTCATGTTCATACAAGCTTATTCAAAATAAAATAATATTAATCTAATAATACTCTGAAAATTAATAACTAAGAGATTTAAAAAATAAAATTGTTTGCTGAACCAGTTTAAATAATTAAGACTATATGAACAATTATCTGTTTTAAATAATTATGACCTTTTGTTTTGTCATAAAATAATTTTTTCAATTCAAATTAGCTTATTTAGAATAAAATAAAATGAATTTATTAATATTTCAAAAATTAATAAGAGATTTAACAAATAATTTTGCTTACCTAATCAGTTCAAATAATTATGATTATTTAAACAATTATTTATTTCAAATAATTATGACCTTTTGTTTTGTCATAAAACAAATGTTTTTATTCATATAAGTTTGTTCAGAATAAATTAATACTACTCTATTAATATTTTAAAAATTAATAATAGATCTAAAAAATAAATCTTTTTAGATATCTATTAATTAATAAAAATCAATAATTAAAATATTTAAATTAAAATCAATATTCATAAATCTAATATTAATTAAATATGTTTTTTCAAATCAATAATTGTAAACTTATTACTTATTCTAAAAATATATTTATTTTGTAACAAAAGGTTTATAATTATAATTTAAAATATTATAATAATAATTTTATATAGTATAAATTTAAATAATTAATATTATAATAATTATAAATTATTACTAATATAATAACTATGTTTATTAGTTTAAAATAATTATTTTATTGTATTATAAATTATAATAAACAATTAGTTTAAAATAATAATAAAACTAATATATAAAATTATATAAAAAATATAATTTTTTAGTATAAAATTAATTATATTAATTAAATAGAATTATATTCCAATAAATTATTATATTAGTTATAATTTATATTAATAATAATTTAAACAATAGTATATATTAACAATTTTCAATTAATATTATATTATTTAATATAATAATACTACTTTATAATATATAAATTATTCAAATGAATAATAATTATAGTATTATAACTTATAACTAATCTATTTTATTCAAAATAAGCTTGTATGAACAAAAAAAATCATTTTATGACAAAGCAAAAGGTTATAGCGATTTTTAATAAATAATTATTTAAATAACTATAATTATTTAAACTTATTCAGTAAACAAATTTATTTTTTAAATCTCTTAATTATTAATTTTCAAAATATTAATAACTTAATATTATTTTATTTTGAATAAGCTTATATGAATTGAACTAATTTTTTTTTTACAGAAGAAAATGTCATAATGATTTGAAATAGATAATTATTCAAATAGTTATGACTGTTTAATCTAGTTCAATAAACATATTTAATTTTTTTACATCTTTTATTTATTAATTGTAAAAACTATTAATAAATTTGTATTATTTTAATTCGAATAAGCTTGAATAAATAGAAACTATTATCTTATAATAGAACAAAAAGTCATAATGATTTGAAATAAAATAATTGCTTAAATAGTCTTAATTTGAACTAGTTTGCTAAATAGATTTATTTTTTAAAATTTTTATTAATTTTTTAAATATTAATAGATTAGTATTATTTTATTTTGAACAAACTTATATGAACAAAAACATTAGTTTTATGACAAAACAAAAGGTTATAATGATTTGAAATAGATAATTATTCATATAGCTTTAACTATTTGAACTAGTTCGGCAAATAATTTTATTTTTTAAATCTCTTAGTTATTAATTTTCAGAATATTATTAGATTATTTTTATTTTATTTCAAATAAGCTTGTATGAACAGAAATAATTATTTTATGACAAAACAAAAGGTTATAATAATTTGAAGTATACAACTGCTCTAATAGTCATAACTATTTGAATTGGTTTTGTAAACAGATTTATTTTTTAAATCTCTTATTAATTTTTGAAAGATTAATAAATTAGTATTAATAATTAAAATTAGTATTATATAATTAATTATATAACAATATATAATAATAATATTAATTTTACTATCTTATAAATCTTATTAATAATACATTTTATTGTTAATACTAAAATTATTAATATTAGTACAATTAAATTATTATGGAATAATATTAAAATATGTAATTCAATATTAATGAATTATAATATCAATAATTCTTAGTCATAATTTAATTTAACAATTGTTTTGAAAATAATTAATTAATTTAATTAATAATTATAATAATTAATTAACAACAAAAGTATTGTTATAATTATTAATAACAATAATTATTTTATTATTAAACTAATATCTAATTAACTATTATGTATAAATAATACTATTGTTTAGTGATAACTTATTTAATTATCAATTCGTTTAATTAATATTTTATGAGTAACAATTTTAAAATATTATTATTATTTTATTAATTTTTTATAATAATATTTAAATAATTATGACTATTTGAACATTAAATATTAGTTATTTAAATGTACAAATATTAATTATTTGTTACTTTAATCTTTATTTAGTAATTATATAGTAACTTAAATAATAATTACTAAATTATTACGGATAAATTGTTTAATTTATATTTAAATTTTATTTAATTAATTAATTAAAATATAAATATTTAATTAAACATTTTTAATAATTATTATTAAATATATTTTACTAGTTATATTTAATATTATAATATATATTAATTTTAAATATTAAATCTAATTTATTTATATAATTAAAATTACAATTATTTAAAATTATTGTTTAAATTTTAACTTTATAGATTATAACTGAATAATATTTATAGTTGATAATTTAATATATTATATAATTTAAATTATATATTTAAATCATATTAATTATTATTTATTTAACTATTTATAATTATTTATAATTAAGTAAAAATATATATAGAACAAGAATTTATATTTAATAAATTAATAATTACAATTATCTTTTAATTCTTTTAAAATATAAAAAGAATTAAAGCCATAAGCTTAATAATAAAATATAAATAATTATGTCATTTCAAAAATTATCTATAGATTTAATATAGATAATAATAACCATTTATGAATATTAGATAATTAATAATTTAATTATTAATATTTATCATTGATATTCAAGTAAACTTTTTAAGTAATTAATTAATTATTAATATCGAATCTTAAGATTTAATAATAATTAATCAAAATTTTAATTTATTAAAAATATTATATTATATATTTTAATCAATTAATATCAAATATGGTCATTTAAATAAATCATTTATAAGTTTAATTATCAATTTAAAATAACTATTAAAATCAATAATTCAAATCTTATAATTCAAATATTCATAACTATTTGAATATTATTCTAATTTAAGTTTAAATTTGTTTAATTTAAACTTTAATTGATTTTAATTATTTTAATACCAATTTATCAATATTTTGAAAATTAATAATTAAGAGATTTTAAAAAATGAATTTGTTTACCAAACAAGTTTAAATAATTATGACAATTTGAACAATTATTTATTTGAAATTAGTATAACCTTTTGTTTTATCATAAAATAAATTTTTTTGCTCATACAAGCTTATTTTGAATAAAATAATATAAATTTGTTAATATTAAGACAATTAATAAGTAAAAGATTTAAAAAATAAATTTGTTTATCAAATAAGTTCAAATTGTTATGACTTTTTGTTTTGCCATAAAACAATAGTTTCTATTCATACAAGGTTATTCATATTAAAATAATATTAATTTATTAATTTTTGACAATTAATAAGTAGAAGATTTAAAAAATAAATATGTTTACCAAACAAGTTGAAATAGCCATGACAATTTGAATAATTAACTATTTCAAATCATTATGTCCTTTTGTTTTGTAATAAAACAATTGTTTCAGTTCAAATAAGCTTATTTGAAATAAAATAATACTAATTTATTACTATTATGAAAATTAATGAGTAAGAGAATTAAAAAATGAATCTGTTTGCCAACCACGTTCAAATAGTTATGATTATCTAAACAATTATCTATTTAAAAATATTATGACCTTTTGTTAATGATTCAACTAGATTGAATTACTATCGTGACGCTACCATTAGTAGAGTAAAACTAACCTGTCTCATGACGGTCTAAACCCAGCTCATGTTCCCTATTGGTGGGTTAACAATCCAACACTTGATGAATTCTGCTTCACAATGATAGGAAGAGCCGACATTGAAAGATCAAAAAGTAATGTCGCTATGAATGCTTGGCTGCTATAAGCCATTTATCCTTGTGGTAACTTTTCTGACACCTCTAGCTTTAAGTTCCAAAGATCTAAAGGATCGATAGGCCATGCTTTCACGATTCGTATTCATATTGGAAATTAGAATCTTATTTGGAATAAAATTAAATAAAACCTTATTTTATCTTCCAAGCTTGTTGACCATTTGATACAACAATAACTACCAAGATTGAAAAAAAAAAGATCTTAGGCCCATAGGTAACAGAAAAGAATTTAAGGGTAAAATGACATGCATAAATGGTGTACACAAGATTTTTTTTTATAAAGCAATCATATACATATCAACCAAAGAGCTACTTACATTGAAAAAAAATGCAATATAGTTAAGAACAATCTCGATGAATAGTTAAAATCCTTAATGAGACATCATATCGCTACCTCAAGACCATTAATAAAAAAATCTTAAGAAAGCATAGCACCTTAGTTAAATTAAGAAGGTATCTATGAAAAATAAAATAACCACCAAATTAAAATAAAATTTTCTAATGAACAGATTGATATCATTTACCTTTTTTTTTTTTTTTCTAAAGCCTCATCTTATTCCTTTCAATTTAGAAGCCTATGTTATGAAACTAAGATCTTTATGCTCATGGGGCATAAGAATTTTTTACAAGCCCTTTTGTTTTAATAAAAGATAAAGCACTCGCATTCTGTGAAAAGTGAATCTCTTCAGTGTTATTTTGAGTATTTTCTCTTATTGGGACCTTTTCTATCATGTAGAAATTTTTTAAAATTGAAATTCTTTAAAACTAACCTTTACGGCTCCCTACCCCTAACATCAAGTTCTTGTAAGATTAGGATTGCCAAGTCTATATATATTACCTGTTAGGCCTGTTAATTAATACATAATAGGTCCATGAATTTTCCCCCAATTTATTATAGTGTCCTTTTGGATTATATGAAGAAGTGCCATAACCTAGATTTAAAGCTTGTGGAACCTTAGGTGGCCTTCCTAGAGCTAAGGAAATCTAGCTATAAAGCCTACACCTTCTTTATATCTAAAGAACTATTTTAGTCCTAAAACATTTTTGTATTCACTTTGAAGCATAGTTAAGACCTTTTCAAATCCTAACAAATGCATACTAATTAGAAATCAAATAAGTAATTATTTATAACAATTGTTTAATATTACATTAATTATATTATATAAATTTAGTAAACTATTCAAATAATAATACTAATCAAATTTATTTTTTAATTTAAATTAAAATAATTAAATATTAATTAAATATATGACTATTCAAATAGTTATGCATATTTGAATTATAAGATTTCAAATATAAAAAATTAATAACTAAGAGATTTAAAAGGTAATATTTTTCTAATTATTTAGCTGTTGTTTTATGACAACTCAATTAAAAAACTTTTAATAAGTTTAAATTACAAAATGTACGATTCAAATTTATTAACAAATTATTAATTTAGTATGATTTGAAATAAATAAATGTTCAAATTGTTATAACTAATTGAACTAGTATGGTAAATAGATTTATTTATTAAATCTCTTATTAATTTTTAAAATATTAATAAATTAATATTATTTTATTTCAAACAAACTTATATGAACAAAAACATTTGTTTTACAACAAAACAAAAGGTCATAACGATTTGAAATAGATAATTATTCATATAGCCTTAACTATTTGAATTGGTTTGGTAAGCAAATTTATTTTTTAAATCTATCAGTTATTAAACAATTTGTAAATTATCAAATAATTTATATAAATAATTTATTGATTAATATTATTAACTAATTATAATTATTAGGAATTAGGTTAAACATTAGTTTATATGTATATTAATAAATATAAATTATAAAATTATAAAATGTTTATCATAATTAAATATATAAATTTAATTCAAATAGATCTATTATTAGTATATTATTTTGAATAATATTTCCTTATAATAATCTTATTCAAAATAAAATAAACTAATATGAACTGGTAATAATTATATTTATTAATTATAAAATAGATCAAATGTAATTTAATTTAATATTTCAATTAATAATCTTATTATGATACTTAATTACGATTCTAAATAGTAATAATTATCTGAATCAATGACTCAATGTATTCGAAATATTTATTTTAATAATAATAATAATAAATATTAATAAATTAGTATAAAATTTTTTACTATTTAGAATTGTTATAACCTTTTGATTTGTCATAAAATAATTGTTTCAGTTAATACAGGCTTAGACGGAATAAAATAATACTGATTTATTAATATTTTTTAAATTAATAAGTAAAAAGTTAAAAAATAAATATGTTCATTGAATTAGTTAAAATAATTTTGGCCATTTGAACAATTATCGATTTCATATCGTTATGACCTTTTGTTTTGTCATAAAACAATTATTTTTTATCATACAAGTTTATTCGAAATAAAATAATAATAATTTATTAATTCAAATATTAATAATAAATATATTTTTATAACTTAATAATTATTGATAATAATTAAACTAAATTATTATTAAATAATAATATTATTTGAACATTTAAATATTAGTTATTTAATAATTAAACTTTAATTAAATAAAAATTAAATAATAGTAATTAGATATTAGTTTAATAAGTTAATTAATTATATAATTGTTATATAATAGTTTAATAATAAAACCATTTAATACATAATAATTATAATATTAATTTATAATTATTAACTATTAATAATGATAAACATTTCAATTAATTATTATAATAATATAATTTATTATACTAATTAAGTAAACATTATTATAATAATTATTAATTATTTGGATTAATATATAATATTTAATATCTATAATTAATAATCTATATATTAAATTAATAGTAATTAATTTATTATTATAACATAATTAATATTATTTTATTAGATTAATTGTATATTAATTACTAAAATAAAAGGTTATTTTTATTAATCTTATATATTAATTTAATTATTTAATAATTAAGTATTATTATTATTTAAATCCTAAAACCAATAATATTTTTAATTATGAATATAATTATTAATTATATTATAATTATATTATAAATTATATAATATATTTTAACCAATAAAATAATTAAAATAGTCATAACTATTTGAACTTATTCAGTAAACAAATTTATTTTTTTAAATTTCTTACTTAGTAATTTTCTGAATGTTAATATACTATATCAAATATAATTTGTTATTACTAGTTTAATTAAATTATAATTAAATAAGCATGGCAATATAGATAAATTATAATAAATTATTATTATTTAACTAGTTTATTTAAATAATTATTATATTATATCAATTATACTTCATTAATTTTTATTTTAATAATATTATTATCTAGTCATGCCCTATCTATTTGTTATTTAGATAATGATTAATATTAATACTTACGTTAAATTATAATAAATTTATTATACTAAATTTATAATCTCTTAATATTTCTAATAAGATTATAAATTATTACTTTCTATATTTTAAATTATTAATTATAAATTAGTACAATTTGATTTTTATGATTTTTATATAATTCCAAATAAAAATATAATAACTATTTACATTGGAATTAAATATTTAAGTAATAACAAATATTACTGATAATAATAATTAGTAAGTAAGTTTATTATATAATATAATATTATATTTAATAATATAAAATTTAAAGTAGATTAATATTTGAATAATAATATAAATTTAATATAAACAATTTATATTATTTATTATAAGCTAATAATTTAATTATAGTTTAATTAATAAATTAAATATTTATTAAGGTAGTAATTAATACTCAAAATTAGTAAACTTTTATTTAAGTCAAATAGTTAATAATTAATTAAACAATATTAATTATAATTTTTAATGACTCAATGTATTATAGTTTAAGACTAATCAATTAATATCAATTAATTATGTAATAGTTTATATTGTCATATGTATATAAACTAATTAATACTTTATTAATAATTAGATTAAATAATTAGATTTATTTGTATTAATTATTAAGCTATTGCAATATTTATTACTTAAAATAAATTTTAATATTTATTTTTAATTTAAACAAATTAATATATTAAAACAATATATATTAGTTTTATTATTTAAAATTAAAATTTAAAATTTAAATATTGATATAATATTTTAATTAATTATATATTATAATTAAATTAGATTATTATTTAATTATAACAATTATTTTAATTTTAAATTAATAAGTAAAATTTTTAATTAATTTTAATTATATAAATAAATTAGATTTAATATTTAAAATTAATATATATTATAGTATTAAATATAACTAGTAAAAATATATCTAATAATAATTATTAAAATATTTGTTAAATATTTTGAAAATTAATAAATATAATTAATTATTTATTAGTTATATTAAATTAAAATCAATAATTCATATTAATATCTTTATTTTATTATCATACAAGCTTAATCATAATATAATTTATCTAATAATTATGGTTTAATTAATAAAATATATAATTATTATCCAATAATTGGGTTTAATAAATAAGCATATTGAACAAATAATTTTCTTAATAAAATTATAGTCTATTAAATAATAATGATTAGTTTTAATAATTTAATTAATTTAAATATTAATTAGAACAATTAATTATTACTATATATAATAACTATATTATATAAGAATAAAAATTTTAACAAAAATATTATAATTATTAAAATTATTGATAATAATTTATTAATTATTTTAAAATTATAAATTTAAATTAATTTAACAAAATAGCTTTATTTTCTAAAATTTTACTTATTAATTTTTGGAATATTAATAAATTTATATTATTTTATTCAAAATACTC
Organism: Durio zibethinus; assembly: GCF_002303985.1. The sequence continues at coordinate 5,137 of NW_019167849.1, read as the reverse complement.
TTGCATGAACAGAACCAATTGTTTTATGACAAAACAAAATGTCATAATGTTTTGAAATAGATAATTGTTTAGATAGTCATAACTATTTCAACTTGATCAATAAAAAACAGTTATTTTACAATAAAATAAAATGTCATTACAATTTAAAATAGATAATAGTTCAAATGGACAAAACTATTTGAACTGGTTCGGTAAACTAATTAATTTGTTAAATCTTCAACTTATTAATTTTTAGAATGTTAATATATTAGTATTATTTTATTCCAAATAAACTTATATGAATAGAAACAATTATTTTATAACAAAACAAAAGATCATAATGATTTGAAATAAATAATTGTTCAAACAATCATAGCTATTTGAACTCACTCGGTAAACAAATTTATTTTTTAAATCTGTTACTTATTAAGTTTGAAATATTAATTAATTAGAATTATTAATTATTATAATTTATTAATTATAATTAAATATGAATTATTGGTTATTAAACCTACCTTTCATCAGCATTATTCAAAAAGTATTATGAAGCCCTTAAACAGCTTACAAAATTTAGGTTTCTTTTATTTGATATTAATCTCAAAATGTCTCATAATTTTCTATCAAGTGTACCCTATTAACTTTTGTGGAAATCTAATATTCATTATTGCTTGATTAGTTTACTTTGTCTATTTTAGTTAAGTCTCTTAATTTTAGAATAATGAGTGATTTGGGTAATTATATCGAATCCATTAGTTATTTTTTTATTATGTGTAGAGAGTAAAATCTCTTCTTTGATTTGCTATTTGTGGAAAATACTTATTTATAGTTGGTTGTAATCTTGTAGTCTGTATAGTTATATTTGTATCTCTAGAATTAATTTTTGTATCCCTAGAATTAAGGACAAAAAATAAGGATAGACAATACCTCAATTATAGGATTAGTTTTAGGAAGATTTAGTTTCCTAGTTTACTCACTAGTTAGTTGTATATAAACCTAAGGTGCTTGTATAATAAACTTATTAAATTATTAATATTAAAATAAAAATTAAATAATTTTTAGATATAATATTAGTTATTTAAACTTTTAACAGGCCTCCATCATGTGTAGGTGAAGAGGAAAGAAGCCTTCCACATGAAAAATTAGGAAAAGGCAACAGAAAGAAAGTCCTAGCTCTCATACCATGTGGAAAACTAAGAGTAAAACTAAATGTATAATGAAAAACTGCTCATAAAGAATTATACAAGCAATTATGCGCTTGTATAATAAACTTATTAAATTATTAATATTAAAATAAAAATTAAATAATTTTTAGATATAATATTAGTTATTTAAACTTTTAACAGGCTCCCATCACATGTAGGTGAAGAGAAAAGAAGCCTTTCACGTGACAAATTAGGAAAGGGCAACGGAAAGAAAGTCCTGGCTCTCATACCATGTGGAAAACTAAGAGTAAAACTAAATGTATATTGAAAAACTGCTCATAAAGAATTATACAAGCAATTATGTGATTGTATAATAAACTTATTAATTCATTTTTTAAGATTGAAAACTAAATTAATTCAAACTAATTGTTGATACAAATTTTCTTGGATAAGATTAATAACAATGTAGGTCTTTAGTCTCTAATTTATTGGTGAAAATGAAATTCAATTAGAATTTTCATACAATTAAGTTAGATATTAAAAAATATGGAGAGAGAATTCAAATATTATTTTACATCAAGTTTTTTTTATTGTTGATTATTAAAACAATTAACTAAGGTTTGAAACTTTTATATATATAATAATAAATTTAAGATATACGTATATCTCTGAAGTTTTATTGTGTTGTTTATAATTAATCTTAAACCATTTCATTAAAAAGGATATAATTTGAACTAACCAATATTAAAGTTAATCAAATGATTATATAAAATAATTGATTTGGAAATAGAAACTAATAATTAGTCAAATGATGGAATTTTTTAGTAATAATTTGAATTATTACCCTAACCCACTATCAAGCATATAAGTTAAGTTTTATAATTTTTTTTAGTGATTAAAAAGGTCATTTTTAATTTTTATTATCTATTTTAAATAATTCAATAAAAATTAGATGAGAAAGTGAAGGACGAAATCAAGTAAGAGCTGCAGATCAAAATGAAAATTCTCCTATTCATAATTGATGTTTCATTCTAAACTTTGACTTTCTATATTTATGATCATGTTAATTGAACATGTTGAGCTCAGAATTCCAATACATTGTACGAATAAGGTAAATGGAACTATGGAAGAATCTATAATTAAGAATGTGGCAGAACAAAATTTAGAATCAAAAGATATACAATGAAACACCAACTACCTTGCATTATCAATACTTTTTTTTCTTTCCCAATAACATATCGGTAGTATTCTTTGGAAAAGCTTGTATTTCTTGAGGAAAGGAAATCGCAAAATCTAGTTGATGAGTTCGCATATGAGGCCTGAGTAGCATTGGATAAACTTACCTTGATGCAATTCCTATGCTTCCAATGTTGTTTTCCTCATAGGGGATGAAAGGCTGGATCAAGCATCAATTGATAGTTTTATTGCAAACTAATAGTCTTGGTTCACATGATGCAACTTATGTTATATAAGATGGTTAATAATATTAATTAATGAAACATTATTATATATAATTGTATTAATTATATATATTATTCTTATCAATTATAATAAAAATTATTATATAATAAAATAATAAGAATATAAATTATTAATATTCTTGTTTAATTGAATAAATTATATTAATTATTAATATTATAAGAATTATTATAAAGATTATATAATAATTTAAAATCAATTAATGTATTATATATTAAAATTAATATTGAGATAATATCGATTATAAATCTAATTGGTTTTTAATTAATTATTAATATTATAAATTAATATAATATTAATTATATAAATATATAATAATAATTAAGTAAAAATCTCTACTTAATTCAGTTAATATTATACATAACTAAAAATTAGATTGCTTATAATTAAATTATAAATTAAAACAATAATTATTTAAAATTAATTAAATTTAATCTTTTAATTATTAGTTTATTTAAATTAATATTTAATTATAATTAAATATATTCTAATTTATTTAATTTTTAAATCTCTTAGTTATTAATTTTTAGAATATTATTACAATAGTATTATTTTATTTTAATAACTTGTATCAATATAAATAATTGTTTTATGACAATACAAAAGGTTATAATAATTTGAAATATATAATTGTTCAAATAGTCATAACTATTTGAACTGGCTCGGTAAACAGATTTATTTTTTAAATCTCTTACTTATTAATTTTTGAAATATTAGTAAATTAGTTTTATTTTAATCCGAATAGGCTTGTATGATAAAAAAAACAATTGGTTTATGATGAAACAAAAGTTCATAATGATTTGAAATAGATAATTATTTAAATGGCAGTAATTATTTAAACTGATTTGATAAACTAATTTATTTTTTAAATCTCTAACTTATCAAATTTTGAAATATTAATAAGTAATATTATTTTATTTTAAATAAGCTTTTATTTACTGAAACAATTGTTTTATGATAAAATAAAAAGGTTATAATGATTTTAAATATATAATTGTTCAAATAGTCATAATAATTTTAACTTGTTTAGTAAACTAATTTATGTTTTTTAATTTCTTGCTTATTAATTTTTTAAATGTTAATAAATTAGTATTATTTTATTTCAAATTGGCATGTATGAGCTGAAACAATTATTTTATGACTAAACAAAAAGTCAAAATGAGTTGAAACAGATAATTATTCTAATAGTCTTAACTATTTGAACTTATTCGACGAACACATTTATTTTTAAATCCTTATTAATTTTTGAAATAGTAATAAATTAATATTATTTTATTTTGAATAATTTTGTATGAATACCAATTATTCTAAATCATTGGTATTATTTTACAACAAAACAAAATGTCATAACGATTTGAAATAGATAATAGTTCAAATGGACATGACTATTTGAACTTGTTTGCTAAATAGATTTATTTTTTAAATCTCCAACTTATTAATTTTTAGAATATTAATAAATTAATATTATTTTATTTCAAATAAACTTTTATGAATAGAAACAATTGTTTTATGACCAAAGAAAAGATCATAATGATTTGAAATAAATATTTGTTCAAATAGTCATAGCTATTTGAACTCACTTGGGAAATAGATTTTTTTTAATCTTTTACTTATTAATTTTTGAAATTTTAATAAACTAATATTATTTTATTTTGAATAAGCTTGTATGAACAGAAACAATTGATTTATCACAAAACAAATAGTCATAACAATTTGAAATAGATAATTGTTTAAATAGTCATAACTATTTAAACGTGTTCAAAAAAATAAATTTATTGTTTAAATTATTATTTATTAAGTTTTTTAATATTAATAAATTTATATTATTTTATTCAAAATAAGCTTTCATGAATAGATCCAATTGCTTTCTGACAAAACAAAAAGTCATAATGTGTTAAAATAGATAATTATTTAGATAGTCATAACTATTTGAACTTTTTCAGTAAACAAATTCATTTTTTTAATTCTCTTACTCATTCATTTTTGAAATATTAATAAAGTAGTATTATTTTATTTTAAATAATTTATATTAACTAAAACAATTGTTTTATTACAAAACAAAATGTCATAATGATTTGAAATAGATAATTATTCAAATAGTTAGACTATTTGAACTTATTCAGTAAATATATTTATTTTTTAAAAATCTTTTACTTATTAATTATCGAAATATTATTAAATTAATATTATTTTAATCCGAATAAGCTTGTTGAATAGAACAATTGTTTTATGACGAACAAAAAGTCACAATTATCTATTTCAAATTGAACTCAAAATAATACTAATTAATTTAGAAAGAAAAAAAATCAATAGGCCTATAAAGGATTTCAAATGGATATTTTCTTCTTTTTTTTAAAGCGAATTTGAAGGATGGACATTTTTCATTTCAACTATGGATATTTCTATTAAAAAGAGTTCTCAGGAGATGAAGTTATTTCCTTATTGATTTTAGATTTATTTGAATGTCTCAGTTGCATGCTGTCACAATCACTCTTTTCTTTTTATCTTTTTTTTTCTATCTTTTTTATATTCGTGTT
>NW_019167848.1:0-79424 GCF_002303985.1 Durio zibethinus | reverse complement strand
AAAATGATAATTGTTCATATAGTCCTAACTATTTATAAACTGGTTAGCAACACATATTTTATTTTTTAAAATCTCTTAGTTATTAATTTTCAGAGTATTATTAGACTATATTATTTTCTTTGCATAAGAGTGTGCATGAACATGCATAATTGTTTTATGACAGAACAAAAAAGGTTTACTTTTTAAATAACTGATTTAAACTATACATTCGTTCCGAATAGTCATAACTATTTAAACGGGTTCGATAAATAAATTTATTTTTAAATTTCTTACTTACTACTTTTGAAAGGTTAATAAATTAGTGTTATTTTATTCAGAAGCTTGTATGATAAAAAACAATTATTATATGACGAACAAAAGGTAATATTGATTTCAAATAGATAATTATTGAAATAGCCATAATTATTTGAACTAATTCAGTAAACAAAATTCATTTTTTAAATCACTTATTAATTTTTGAAATATTAATAAATTACTATTATTTTATTTCGAATAAGCTTGTATGAACTGAAACAATTGTTTTATGACAAACAAAAGATCATAATGATTTTAAATAGATAATATTCAAATAGCCATAACTATTTAAATTTGTTAAATAAACAAATTAATTTTTTTAAACTCTTGCTCATTAATTTTTGAAATATTAAGAAATTAGTATTATTTTATCTTGGATAAGCTTTTATGAACTGAAACAATTGTTTTTTTGTCAAAACAAAAGGTCATAATGATTTTAAATAAATAATTGTTCAAATAGTCACAACTATTTGAACTTGATTGGTAAACAGATTTATTTTTTCATATCCTTTGTTTATTAATATTTTGAATGTTAATAATTAAAAGTTTTAAATATTTAAATTAAAATATTAAAATATTATTAGTTAATTATTGATATTTATTAATAAATAAGCTATGAAATAATAATATAATTTATGAATTTTGTTAAATAATTATTAAAAATAATCATAAATATTTTAAAATGTATATTTGATATTTTATGATAAATTATCGATAATTAAAATAGATAATTATTCAGAAATCCGATATTTGAGACAAGACAAATATTAATCAACTGTTTTATAAGCTTGTATGAACTAATAATTAATATTATAAACTAATATTAACAAATTTAAATAGCTATGACTATTTGACCAATTGTCTATTTAAAATTGTTATGACCTTTCGTTTGTCATAAAACAATTGTTTTAGTTCATACAAGCTTATTCAAAATAAAATAAAACTAATTTATTAATATTCCAAAAATTAATAACTAAGTGATTTAAAAAGTTAATTTTTTTATCGAATCAGTTCAAATAGTCATGTCCATTTGAATAGTTATCTATTTCAAATCGTTATGACCTTTTGTTTTTTCATAAAATAATTGTTTCAGTATAAAAGCTTATGCAAAATAAAATAATACTACTTTATTAATATTTCAAAAATTAATAAGAGATTTAAAAAATAAATCAGCTTGCCAAATTATATCAAATAATTATGGCCTTGAATAATTATCTATTTCCAATCATTATTACCTTTCGTTTTGTCATAAAACAATTGTTTTCCAACATACAAGCTTATTAAATAAAATTGTTATTACCTTTTCTTTTTGTCATAAAACAATTGATTTTCAACTTATAAACTTATTTGAAACAAAATAATACTAATTTTTAATACTTCAAGAATTAGTAAGAGATTTAAAAAATAAATTTATTTACCAAACAGGTTTAAATAATTATGACCACTTCAAATAGTTATTACTATTTGAACAATTATCTTTCAAATTATTATAAATAAAAAAGGCATATAGATAATAATTATGATTTAAAACGTCAGATTTTGTTTCTGAACAATTTTTGGCTTAAAAACCATTCGCACAATTATTGCACGATTTTAATTTTTCATTGTATTTCATACTTATTTGCTTTTAGATACATTTTTAGGTGCTCTAAGAATGTTGAGAATAAATAATAATTATCCAATGATGGAATTTTTAGAAATTTCAAATATTAGTATCTTATTATTTAAAATTAAACAAATTGAAACTTAAATTAGAATAATATTCAAATAGTTATGAATATTTGAATGCATTAACATAACCATATTTATTGTTATAAATAATTTTTAATTAGCTACTTAATAAATCAAATAATATATATATTTAACAAAATAGCTACAATTAACACAGTTATTAATTATTAATTAAAAATAAATTATAATAAAAAATAAACTATTTGTTATGTGATATAATTATATTACATAATTATATAAATTTATACGCTATCCAATAAATTTATTCATAATTAAAAATTAATATAAATCTTAAAATTAATATTTAAATATGTTTACCAATTAATAATTATATTCTGAATAAAAGCTTTAATTTTGTCCTGAGATCTTATATCTACTATTATCTAATTTATCATAAATAAATTTAATTCAAATTGAATTATCTAATAAAATATATATAACAATAATTAAATAAGAATATTAAATTCTTAGTTATAATCTATACAGTTATAATTAATTTAATTAAATAATTTTAATTAAAACAATTGATTTTCAACTTATAAGCTTATTTGAAACAAAATAATACTAATTTTTTAATACTTCAAGAATTAGTAAAAGATTTAAAAAATAAATTGATTTACCAAACCGGTTTAAATAATTATAACCAGTTCAAATAGTTATTACTATTTGAACAATTATCTATTTCAAATTATTATAAATAAAAAAAGCCATATAGATAATAATTATGATTTAAAACATCAGACTTTGTTTCTGAACAATTCTGGGCTTAAAAACCATTCGCACAATTATTGCGCGATTTTAATTTTTCATTGTGTTTCATACTTATTTGCTTTTAGATACATTTTTAGGTGCTCTAAGGATGTTGAGAATAAATAATAATTATCCAATGATGGAATTTTTGAAATTTCAAATATTAGTATCTTGTTATTTAAAATTAAACAAATTGAAACTTAAATTAGAATAATATTCAAATAGTTATGAATATTTAATGCATTGACATAACTATATTTATTGTTATAAATAATTTTTAATTAGCTACTTAATAAATCAAATAATATATATTTAACAAAATAGCTACAATTAACACAATTATTAATTATTAATTAAAAATAAATTATAATAAAAAATAAACTATTTGTTATGTGATATAATTATATTACATAATTATATAAATTTATAAGCAATCCAATAAATTTATTCATAATTAATAAATAATTAAATAATTAATAATTATATTATGAATAAAAGCTTTAAATTTGTCCTGAGATCTTATATCTACTATTATCTAATTTATCATAAATAAATTTAATTATCTAATAAAATATATATAATAATAATTAAATAAGAATATTAAATTCTTAGTTATAATCTATACAGTTATAATTAATTTAATTAAATAATTTTAATTATCAATTAATTTATAATTAATAAAAACTATAGCTATTTCTATAGTTTATTTATTTACTATTTATAAATATTTAATTAACTTAATTCTATTAACTTTAATAAATTAAATTATTTCTTGGTTATAATTATTATTATTATAAATACTTATAATTTATTATTAATTATCTGGAATTGATTTTAATTTAAATATTTTAATTATTGATTTTTATTAATTAATAGATATCTAAAAAGATTTATTTTTTAGATCTATTATTAATTTTTAAAATATTAATAGAGTAGTATTAATTTATTCCAAACAAACTTATATGGACAAAAACATTTGTTTTACGACAAAAAAAAAGGTCATAATTATTTGAAATAAATAATTATTCAAATAATTATAATTATTTGAACTGGTTAGGTAAGCAAAATTATTTGTTAAATTTCTTATTAATTTTTGAAATATTAATAAATTCATTTTATTTTATTCTGAATAAGCTAGCATGAATTGAAAAAATTATTTTACGATAAAACAAAAGATCATAACGATTTAAAATAGATAATTGTTCATATAGTCTTAACTATTTAAACTGGTTCAGCGAACAAATTTTATTTTTTAAATCTCTTAGTTATTAATTTTCAGAGTATTATTAGACTAGTATTATTTTATTTCGAATAAGCTTGTATGAACATGCATAATTGTTTTATGACAGAACAAAAAAGGTTTACTTTTTAAATAACTGATTTAAACTATACATTCGTTCGAATAGTCATAACTATTTAAACGGGTTCGATAAATAAATTTATTTTTTAAATTTCTTACTTACTAACTTTTGAAAGGTTAATAAATTAGTGTTATTTTATTCAGAAGCTTGTATGATAAAAAAACAATTATTATATGACCGAACAAAAGGTAATATTGATTTCAAATAGATAATTATTGAAATAGCCATAATTATTTGAACTAATTCAGTAAACAAAATCATTTTTTAAATCACTTATTAATTTTTGAAATATTAATAAATTACTATTATTTTATTTCGAATAAGCTTGTATGAACTGAAACAATTGTTTTATGACAAAACAAAAGATCATAATGATTTTAAATAGATAATATTCAAATAGCCATAACTATTTAAATTTGTTAAATAAACAAATTAATTTTTTTAAACTCTTGCTCATTAATTTTTGAAATATTAAGAAATTAGTATTATTTTATCTTGGATAAGCTTTTATGAACTGAAACAATTGTTTTTTTGTCAAAACAAAAGGTCATAATGATTTTAAATAAATAATTGTTCAAATAGTCACAACTATTTGAACTTGATTGGTAAACAGATTTATTTTTTCATATCCTTTGTTTATTAATATTTTGAATATTAATAATTAAAAGTTTTAAACATTAAAATATTATTAGTTAATTATTGATATTTATTAATAAATAAGCTATGAAATAATAATATAATTTATGAATTTTGTTAAATAATTATTAAAAATAATCATAAATATTTTAAAATGTATATTTGATATTTTATGATAAATTATCGATAATTAAAATAGATAATTATTCAGAAATCCGATATTTGAGACAAGACAAATATTAATCAACTGTTTTATAAGCTTGTATGAACTAATAATTAATATTATAAACTAATATTAACAAATTTAAATAGCTATGACTATTTGACCAATTGTCTATTTAAAATTGTTATGACCTTTCGTTTGTCATAAAACAATTGTTTTAGTTCATACAAGCTTATTCAAAATAAAATAAAACTAATTTATTAATATTCCAAAAATTAATAACTAAGTGATTTAAAAAGTTAATTTTTTTATCGAATCAGTTCAAAATAGTCATGTCATTTGAATAGTTATCTATTTCAAATCGTTATGACCTTTGTTTTTTCATAAATAATTGTTCAGTATAAAAGCTTATGCAAAATAAAATAATACTACTTTATTAATATTTCAAAAATTAATAAGAGATTTAAAAATAAATTGGCTTGCCAAATATATCAAATAATTATGGCCTGAATAATTATCTATTTCCAATCATTATTACCTTCTTTGTTCATAAAACAATTGTTTTCCAACATAAAAGCTTATTAAATAAAATTGTTATTACCTTTTCTTTTGTCATAAAAACAATTGATTTTCAACTTATAAACTTATTTGAAACAAAATAATACTAATTTTTAATACTTCAAGAATTAGTAAGAGATTTAAAAAATAAATTTATTTACCAAACAAGTTTAAATAATTATAACCACTTCAAATAGTTATTACTATTTGAACAATTATCTTTTTCAAATTATTATAAATAAAAAAGGCATATAGATAATAATTATGATTTAAAAACGTCAGATTTTGTTTCTGAACAATTTTGGGCTTAAAAACCATTCGCACAATTATTGCACGATTTTATTTTCATTGTATTTCATACTTATTTGCTTTAGATACATTTTTAGGTGCTAAAGAATGTTGAGAATAAATAATAATTATCAAATGATTGAATTTTAGAAAATTTCAAATTAGTAGTTCTTATTATTTAAAATTAAACAAATTGAAACTTAAATTAGAATAATATTCAAATAGTTATGAATATTTGAATGCATGAACATAACCATATTTATTGTTATAAATAATTTTTAATTAGTTACTTAAAAATCAAATAATATATATTTAACAAAATAGCTACAATTAACACAATTAATTAATTATTAATTAAAAATAAATTATAAAAAAAATAAACTATTTGTTATGTGATATAATTATATTACATAATTATATAAATTTATACGCTATCCAATAAATTTATTCATAATTAAAAATTAACAAAATCTTAAAAATTAAATAAATATTTACCAATTAATAATTATATTCTGAAAAAGCTTTAATTTTGTCCTGAGATCTTATATCTACTATTATCTAATTTATCATAAATAAATTTAATTCAAATTGAATTATCTAATAAAATATATATAAACATAATTAAATAAGAATATTAAATTCTTAGTTATAATCTATACAGTTTATAATTAAATTAAATAATTTTAATTAAAACAATTGATTTTCAACTTATAAGCTTATTTTAAACAAAATAATACTAATTTTTTAGTACTTCAAGAATTAGTAAAAAGATTTAAAAAATAAATTGATTTACCAAACCGTTTAAATAATTATGACCACTTCAAATAGTTATTACTATTTGAACAAATATCTATTTCAAATTATTAATAATAGAAAAAAGCATATAGATAATAATTATGATTTAAAACATCAGACTTTGTTTCTGAACAATTCTGGCTTAAAAACCATTCGCACAATTATTGCAGGATTTTATTTTTCATTGTGTTTCATACTTATTTGCTTTTAGATACATTTTTAGGTGCTCAAAGGATGTTGAGAATAAATAATAATTATCCATGATGGAATTTTTTGAAATTTCAATATTAGTATCTATTATTTAAATTAAACAAATTGAAACTTAAATTAGAATAATATTCAAATAGTTATGAATATTTGCATGCATTAACATAACCATATTTATTGTTATAAATAATTTTTAATTAGCTACTTAATAATCAAATAATATATATTAACAAAATAGCACAATTAGCACGTTTTAATTTTTCATTGTATTTCATACTTATTTGCTTTTAGATACATTTTTAGGTGCTCTAAGAATGTTGAGAATAAATAATAATTATCCAATGATGGAATTTTTAGAAATTTCAAATATTAGTATCTTATTATTTAAAATTAAACAAATTGAAACTTAAATTAGAATAATATTCAAATAGTTATGAATATTTGAATGCATTAACATAACCATATTTATTGTTATAAATAATTTTTAATTAGCTACTTAATAAATCAAATAATATATATATTTAACAAAATAGCTACAATTAACACAGTTATTAATTATTAATTAAAAATAAATTATAATAAAAAATAAACTATTTGTTATGTGATATAATTATATTACATAATTATATAAATTTATACGCTATCCAATAAATTTATTCATAATTAAAAATTAATATAAATCTTAAAAATTAATATTTAAATATGTTTACCAATTAATAATTATATTCTGAATAAAAGCTTTAATTTTGTCCTGAGATCTTATATCTACTATTATCTAATTTATCATAAATAAATTTAATTCAAATTGAATTATCTAATAAAATATATATAACAATAATTAAATAAGAATATTAAATTCTTAGTTATAATCTATACAGTTATAATTAATTTAATTAAATAATTTTAATTAAAACAATTGATTTTCAACTTATAAGCTTATTTGAAACAAAATAATACTAATTTTTTAATACTTCAAGAATTAGTAAAAGATTTAAAAAATAAATTGATTTACCAAACCGGTTTAAATAATTATAACCAGTTCAAATAGTTATTACTATTTGAACAATTATCTATTTCAAATTATTATAAATAAAAAAAGCCATATAGATAATAATTATGATTTAAAACATCAGACTTTGTTTCTGAACAATTCTGGGCTTAAAAACCATTCGCACAATTATTGCACGATTTTAATTTTTCATTGTGTTTCATACTTATTTGCTTTTAGATACATTTTTAGGTGCTCTAAGGATGTTGAGAATAAATAATAATTATCCAATGATGGAATTTTTTGAAATTTCAAATATTAGTATCTTGTTATTTAAAATTAAACAAATTGAAACTTAAATTAGAATAATATTCAAATAGTTATGAATATTTAATGCATTGACATAACTATATTTATTGTTATAAATAATTTTTAATTAGCTACTTAATAAATCAAATAATATATATATTTAACAAAATAGCTACAATTAACACAATTATTAATTATTAATTAAAAATAAATTATAATAAAAAATAAACTATTTGTTATGTGATATAATTATATTACGTAATTATATAAATTTATAAGCAATCCAATAAATTTATTCATAATTAATAAATAATTAAAAATTAATATAAATCATAAAAATTAATAATTATATTATGAATAAAAGCTTTAAATTTGTCCTGAGATCTTATATCTACTATTATCTAATTTATCATAAATAAATTTAATTATCTAATAAAATATATATAATAATAATTAAATAAGAATATTAAATTCTTAGTTATAATCTATACAGTTATAATTAATTTAATTAAATAATTTTAATTATCAATTAATTTATAATTAATAAAAACTATAGCTATTTCTATAGTTTATTTATTTACTATTTATAAATATTTAATTAACTTAATTCTATTAACTTTAATAAATTAAATTATTTCTTGGTTATAATTATTATTATAAATACTTATAATTTATTATTAATTATCTGGAATTGATTTTAATTTAAATATTTTAATTATTGATTTTTATTAATTAATAGATATCTAAAAAGATTTATTTTTTAGATCTATTATTAATTTTTAAAATATTAATAGAGTAGTATTAATTTATTCCAAACAAACTTATATGGACAAAAACATTTGTTTTACGACAAAAAAAAAGGTCATAATTATTTGAAATAAATAATTATTCAAATAATTATAATTATTTGAACTGGTTAGGTAAGCAACATTATTTGTTAAATTTCTTATTAATTTTTGAAATATTAATAAATTCATTTTATTTTATTTTGAATAAGCTAGCATGAATTGAAAAAATTATTTTACGATAAAACAAAAGATCATAACGATTTAAAATAGATAATTGTTCATATAGTCTTAACTATTTAAACTGGTTCGGCAAAGATATTTTATTTTTTAAATCTCTTAGTTATTAATTTTCAGAGTATTATTAGACTAGTATTATTTTATTTCGAATAAGCTTGTTTGAACATGCATAATTGTTTTATGACAGAACAAAAAAGGTTTACTTTTTAAATAACTGATTTAAACTATACATTCGTTCGAATAGTCATAACTATTTAAACGGGTTCGATAAATAAATTTATTTTTTAAATTTCTTACTTACTAAGTTTTGAAAGGTTAATAAATTAGTGTTATTTTATTCAGAAGCTTGTATGATAAAAAAACAATTATTATATGATCGAACAAAAGGTAATATTGATTTCAAATCGATAATTATTGAAATAGCCATAATTATTTGAACTAATTCAGTAAACAAAATCATTTTTTAAATCACTTATTAATTTTTGAAATATTAATAAATTACTATTATTTTATTTCGAATAAGCTTGTATGAATTGAAACAATTGTTTTATTACAAAACAAAAGATCATAATGATTTTAAATAGATAATATTCAAATAGCCCTAACTATTTAAATTTGTTAAATAAACAAATTAATTTTTTTAAACTCTTGCTCATTAATTTTTGAAATATTAAGAAATTAGTATTATTTTATCTTGGATAAGCTTTTATGAACTGAAACAATTGTTTTTTTGTCAAAACAAAAGGTCATAATGATTTTAAATAAGTAATTGTTCAAATAGTCACAACTATTTGAACTTGATTGGTAAATAGATTTATTTTTTCATATCCTTTGTTTATTAATATTTTGAATGTTAATAATTAAAAGTTTTAAATATTTAAATTAAAATATTATTAGCTAATTATTGATATTTATTAATAAATAAGCTATGAAATAATAATATAATTTATGAATTTTGTTAAATAATTATAAAAAATAATCATAAATATTTAAAATGTATATTTGATATTTTATGATAAATTATCGATAATTAAAATAGATAATTATTCAAAAATTCGATATTTGAGACAAGACAAATATTAATCAACTGTTTTATAAGCTTGTATGAACTAATAATTAATATTATAAACTAATATTAACAAATTTAAATAGCTATGACTATTTGACCAATTATCTATTTAAAATTGTTATGACCTTTCGTTTGTCATAAAACAATTATTTTAGTTCATACAAGCTTATTCAAAATAAAATAAAACTAATTTATTAATATTCCAAAAATTAATAACTAAGTGATTTAAAAAGTTAATTTTTTTATCGAATCAGTTCAAACAGTCATGTCCATTTGAATAGTTATCTATTTCAAATCGTTATGACCTTTTGGTTTTTCATAAAATAATTGTTTCAGTATAAAAGCTTATGCAAAATAAAATAATACTACTTTATTAATATTTCAAAAATTAATAAGAGATTTAAAAAATAAATCAGCTTGGCAAATTATATCAAATAATTATGGCCTTGAATAATTATCTATTTCCAATCATTATTACCTTTCGTTCTGTCATAAAACAATTGTTTTCCAACATACAAGCTTATTAAATAAAATTGTTATTACCTTTTTTTTTTGTCATAAAACAATTGATTTTCAACTTATAAACTTATTTGAAACAAAATAATACTAATTTTTTAATACTTCAAGAATTAGTAAGAGATTTAAAAAATAAATTTATTTACCAAACCGGTTTAAATAATTATGACCACTTCAAATAGTTATTACTATTTGAACAATTATCTATTTCAAATTATTATAAATAAAAAAAGGCATATAGATAATAATTATGATTTAAAACGTCAGATTTTGTTTCTGAACAATTTTGGGCTTAAAAACCATTCGCACAATTATTGCACGATTTTAATTTTTCATTGTATTTCATACTTATTGGCTTTTAGATACATTTTTAGGTGCTCTAAAAATGTTGAGAATAAATAATAATTATCCAATTATGGAATTTTTAGAAATTTCAAATATTAGTATCTTATTATTTAAAATTAAACAAATTGAAACTTAAATTAGAATAATATTTAAATAGTTACGAATATTTGAATGCATTAACATAACCATATTTATTGTTGTAAATAATTTTTAATTAGCTACTTAATAAATCAAATAATATATATATTTAACAAAATAGCTACAATTAACACAGTTATCAATTATTAATTAAAAATAAATTATAATAAAAAATAAACTATTTGTTATGTGATATAATTATATAAATTTATATGCTATCCAATAAATTTTTTATAATTAAAATTAATATAAATTATATTTAAATATGTTTACCAATTAATAATTATATTCTGAATAAAAGCTTTAATTTTGTCTTGAGATCTTATATTTACATTAATCTAATTTATCATAAATCAAATTAATTCAAATTGAATTATCTAATAAAATATAATAACAATAATTAAAAAGAATATTAAATTCTTAGTTATAATCTATACATTTAATTAATTTAATTAAATAATTTAATTAAAACAATTGATTTTCAACTTATAAGCTTATTTTGAAACAAAATAATACTAATTTTTTAATACTTCAAGAATTAGTAAAAGATTTAAAAAATAAATTGATTTACCAAACCGGTTTAAATATTATGACCCTTGTAAATAGTTATTACTATTTGAAACAAATTATCTATTTCAAATTATTATAAATAAGAAAAAGCCATATAGATAATAATATGATTTAAAACATCAGACTTTGTTTCTAAACAATTCTGGGCTTTAAAAACCATTCGCACAATTATTGCACGATTTTAATTTTTCATTGTGTTCATACTTATTTGCTTTTAGATACATTTTTAGGTGCTCTAAGGATGTTGAGAATAAATAATAATTATCCAATGATGGAATTTTTTGAAATTTCAAATATTAGTATCTTGTTATTTAAAATTAAACAAATTGAAACTTAAATTAGAATAATATTCAAATAGTTATGAATATTTAATGCATTGACATAACTATATTTATTGTTATAAATAATTTTTAATTAGCTACTTAATAAATCAAATAATATATATTTAACAAAATAGCTACAATTAACACAATTATTAATTATTAATTAAAAATAAATTATAATAAAAAATAAACTATTTGTTATGTGATATAATTATATTACGTAATTATATAAATTGATAAGCAATCCAATAAATTTATTCATAATTAATAAATAATTAAAAATTAATATAAATCATAAAAATTAATAATTATATTATGAATAAAAGCTTTAAATTTGTCCTGAGATCTTATATCTACTATTATCTAATTTATCATAAATAAATTTAATTATCTAATAAAATATATATAATAATAATTAAATAAGAATATTAAATTCTTAGTTATAATCTATACAGTTATAAATTAATTTAATTAAATAATTTTAATTATCAATTAATTTATAATTAATAAAACTATAGCTATTTCTATAGTTTATTTATTTACTATTTATAAATATTTAATTAACTTGATTCTATTAACTTTAATAAATTAAATTATTTCTTGGTTATAATTATTATTATTATAAATACTTATAATTTATTATTAATTATCTGGAATTGATTTTAATTTAAATATTTTAATTATTGATTTTTATTAATTAATAGATATCTAAAAAGATTTATTTTTTCGATCTATTATTAATTTTTAAAATATTAATAGAGTAGTATTAATTTATTCCAAACAAACTTATATGGACAAAAACATTTGTTTTACGACAAAAAAAAAGGTCATAATTATTTGAAATAAATAATTATTCAAATAATTATAATTATTTGAACTGGTTAGGTAAGCAAAATTATTTGTTAAATTTCTTATTAATTTTTGAAATATTAATAAATTCATTTTATTTTATTCTGAATAAGCTAGCATGAATTGAAAAAATTATTTTACGATAAAACAAAAGACAATAACGATTTAAAATAGATAATTGTTCATATAGTCTTAACTATTTAAACTGGTTCAACGAACAAATTTTATTTTTTAAACTCTTAGTTATTAATTTTCAGAGTATTATTAGACTAGTATTATTTTATTTCGAATAAGCTTGTATGAACATGAATAATTGTTTTATGACAGAACAAAAAAGGTTTACTTTTTAAATAATTGATTTAAACTATACATTCGTTCGAATAGTCATAACTATTTAAATGGGTTCGATAAATAAATTTATTTTTTAAATTTCTTACTTACTAACTTTTGAAAGGTTATTAAATTAGTGTTATTTTATTCAGAAGCTTGTATGATAAAAAAACAATTATTATATGACCGAACAAAAGGTAATATTGATTTCAAATAGATAATTATTGAAATAGCCATAATTATTTGAACTAATTCAGTAAACAAAATCATTTTTTAAATCACTTGTTAATTTTTGAAATATTAATAAATTACTATTATTTTATTTCGAATAAGCTTGTATGAACTGAAACAGTTGTTTTATGACAAAAGAAAAGATCATAATGATTTTAAATAGATAATATTCAAATAGCCCTAACTATTTAAATTTGTTAAATAAACAAATTAATTTTTTTAAACTCTTGCTCATTAATTTTTGAAATATTAAGAAATTAGTATTATTTTATCTTGGATAAGCTTTTATGAACTGAAACAATTGTTTTTTTGTCAAAACAAAAGGTCATAATGATTTTAAATAAATAATTGTTCAAATAGTCACAACTATTTGAACTTGATTGGTAAACAGATTTATTTTTTCATATCATTTGTTTATTAATATTTTGATTGGTAATAATTAAAAGTTTTAAATATTTAAATTAAAATATTAAAATATTATTAGTTAATTATTGATATTTATTAATAAATAAGCTATGAAATAATAATATAATTTATGAATTTTGTTAAATAATTATTGAAAATAATCATGAATATTTTAAAATGTATATTTGATATTTTATGATAAATTATCGATAATTAAAATAGATAATTATTAAAAAATCCGATATTTGAGACAAGACAAATATTAATCAACTGTTTTATAAGCTTGTATGAACTAATAATTAATATTATAAACTAATATTAACAAATTTAAATAGCTATGACTGTTTGACCAATTGTCTATTTAAAATTGTTGTGACCTTTCGTTTGTCATAAAACAATTGTTTTAGTTCATACAAGCTTATTCAAAATAAAATAAAACTAATTTATTAATATTCCAAAAATTAATAACTAAGTGATTTAAAAAGTTAATTTTTTTATCGAATCAGTTCAAAGAGTTATGTCCATTTGAATAGTTATCTATTTCAAATCGTTATTAGCTTTTGTTTCTTCATAAATTAATTGTTTCAGTATAAAAGCTTATGCAAAATAAAATAATACTACTTTATTAATATTTCAAAAATTAATAAGAGATTTAAAAAATAAATCAACTTGCCAATTTATATCAAATAATGATGGCCTTGAACAATTATCTATTTCCAATCCTTATTACCTTTTGTTTTGTGATAAAACAATTGTTTTCCAACATACAAGCTTATTAAATAAAATTGTTATTACCTTTTCTTTTTGTCATAAAACAATTGATTTTCAACTTATAAACTTATTTGAAACAAAATAATACTAATTTTTTAATACTTCAAGAATTAGTAAGAGATTTAGAAAATAAATTTATTTACCAAACCGGTTTAAATAATTATAACCACCTCAAATAGTTATTACTATTTGAACAATTATAAATAAAAAAAGGCATATAGATAATAATTATGATTTAAAACGTCAGATTTTGTTTCTGAACAATTTTGGGCTTAAAAACCATTCGCCCAATTATTGCACGATTTTAATTTTTCACTGTATTTCATGCTTATTTGCTTTTAGATACATTTTTAGGTGCTCTAAGAATATTGAGAATAAATAATAATTATCCAATGATGGAATTTTTGGAAATTTCAAATATTAGTATCATATTATTTAAAATTAAACAAATTGAAACTTAAATTAGAATAATATTCAAATAGTTATGAATATTTGAATGCATTAACATAACCATATTTATTGTTATAAATAATTTTTAATTAGCTACTTAATAAATCAAATAATATATATATTTAACAAAATAGCTACAATTAACACAGTTATTAATTATTAATTAAAAATAAATTATAATAAAAAATAAACTGTTTGTTATGTGATATAATTATATTACATAATTATATAAATTTATACGCTATCCAATAAATTTATTCATAATTAAAAATTAATATAAATCTTAAAAATTAATATTTAAATATGTTTACCAATTAATAATTATATTCTGAATAAAAGCTTTAATTTTGTCCTGAGATCTTATATCTACTATTATCTAATTTATCATAAATAAATTTAATTCAAATTGAATTATCTAATAAAATATATATAACAATAATTAAATAAGAATATTAAATTCTTAGTTATAATCTATATAGTTATAATTAATTTAATTAAATAATTTTAATTAAAACAATTGATTTTCAACTTATAAGCTTATTTGAAACAAAATAATACTAATTTTTTAATACTTCAAGAATTAGTAAAAGATTTAAAAAATAAATTAATTTAACAAATCGGTTTAAATAATTATAACCAGTTCAAATAGTTACTACTATTTGAACAATTATCTATTTCAAATTATTATAAATAAAAAAGCCATATAGATAATAATTATGATTTAAAACATCAGACTTTGTTTCTAAACAATTCTGGGCTTAAAAATCATTCGCACAATTATTGCGCGATTTTAATTTTTCATTGTGTTTCATGCTTATTTGCTTTTAGATACATTTTTAGGTGCTCTAAGGATATTGAGAATAAATAATAATTATCAAATGATGGAATTTTTGAAAATTTCAAATATTAGTATCTTGTTATTTAAAATTAAACAAATTGAAACTTAAATTAGAATAATATTCAAATAGTAATGAATATTTAATGCATTGACATAACTATATTTATTGTTATAAATAATTTTAATTAGCTACTTAATAAATCAAATAATATATATTTTTAACAAAATAGCTACAATTAACACAATTATTAATTATTAATTAAAAATAAATTATAATAAAAAATAAACTATTTGTTATGTGATATAATTATATTACGTAATTATATAAATTTATAAGCAATCCAATAAATTTATTCATAATTAATAAATAATTAAAAATGAATATAAATCATAAAATTAATAATTATATTATGAATAAAAGCTTTAAATTTGTCCTGAGATCTTATATCTACTATTATCTAATTTATCATAAAGAAATTTAATTATCTAATAAAATATATATAATAATAATTAAATAAGAATATTAAATTCTTATTTATAATCTATACAGTTATAATTAATTTAATTAAATAATTTTAATTATCAATTAATTTATAATTAATAAAAACTATAGCTATTTCTATAGTTTATTTATTTACTATTTACAAATATTTAATTAACTTAATTCTATTAACTTTAATAAATTAAATTATTTCTTGGTTATAATTATTATTATTATAAATACTTATAATTTATTATTAATTATCTGGAATTGAATTTAATTTAAATATTTTAATTCTTGATTTTTATTAATTAATAGATATCTAAAAAGATTTATTTTTTAGATCTATTATTAATTTTTAAAATATTAATAGAGTAGTATTAATTTATTCCAAACAAACTTATATGGACAAAAACATTTGTTTTACGACAAAAAAAAGGTCATAATTATTTAAAATAAATAATTATTCAAATAATTATAATTATTTGAACTGGTTAGGTAAGCAACATTATTTGTTAAATTTGTTATTAATTTTTGAAATATTAATAAATTCATTTTATTTTATTTTGAATAAGCTAGCACGAATTGAAAAAATTATTTTACGATAAAACAAAAGATCATAACGATTTAAAATAGATAATTGTTCATATAGTCTTAACTATTTAAACTGGTTCGGCAAACATATTTTATTTTTTAAATCTCTTAGTTATTAATTTTCAGAGTATTATTAGACTAGTATTATTTTATTTCGAATAAGCTTGTATGAACATGCATAATTGTTTTATGACAGAACAAAAAAGGTTTACTTTTTAAATAACTGATTTAAACTATACATTCGTTCGAATAGTCATAACTATTTAAACGGGTTCGATAAATAAATTTATTTTTTAAATTTCTTACTTACTAACTTTTGAAAGGTTAGTAAATTAGCTTCAAGAATTAGTAAAAGATTTAAAAAATAAATTGATGTACCAAACCGGTTTAAAGAATTATAACCAGTTCAAATAGTTATTACTATTTGAACAATTATCTATTTCAAATTATTATAAATAAAAAAAGCCATATAGATAATAATTATGATTTAAAACATCAGACTTTGTTTCTGAACAATTATAGGCTTAAAAACCATTCGCACAATTATTGCACGATTTTAATTTTTATTGTGTTTCATACTTATTTGCTTTTAGATACAATTTTAGGTGCTCTAAGGATGTTGAGAATAAATAATAATTGTCCAATGATGGAATTTTTTGAAATTTCAAATGTTAGTATCTTGTTATTTAAAATTAAACAAATTAAAACTTAAATTAGAATAATATTCAAATATTTATGAATATTTAATGCATTGACATAACTATATTTATTGTTATAAATAATTTTTAATTAGCTACTTAATAAATCAAATAATATATATATTTAACAAAATAGCTACAATTAACACAATTATTAATTATTAATTAAAAACAATTTATAATAAAAAATAAATTATTTGTTATGTGATATAATTATATTACGTAATTATATAAATTTATAAGCAATCCAATAAATTTATTCCTAATTAATAAATAATTAAAAAGTAATATAAATCATAAAAATTAATAATTATATTATGAATAAAAGCTTTAAATTTGTCCTGAGATCTTATATCTACTATTATCTAATTTATCATAAATAAATTTAATTATCTAATAAAATATATATAATAATAATTAAATAAGAATATTAAATTCTTAGTTATAATCTATACAGTTATAATTAATTTAATTAAATAATTTTAATTATCAATTAATTTATAATTAATAAAAACTATAGCTATTTCTATAGTTTATTTATTTACTATTTGTAAATATTTAATTAACTTAATTCTATTAACTTTAATAAATTAAATTATTTCTTGGTTATAATTATTATTCTTATAAATACTCATAATTTATTATTAATTATATGGAATTGATTTTAATTTAAATATTTTAATTATTGATTTTTATTAATTAATAGATATCTAAAAAGATTTATTTTTTAGATCTATTATTAATTTTTAAAATATTAATAGAGAAGTATTAATTTATTCCAAACAAACTTATATGGACAAAAACATTTGTTTTACGACAAAAAAAAGGTCATAATTATTTGAAATAAATAATTATTCAAATAATTATAATTATTTGAACTGGTTAGGTAATAATTACTTTGATATTAAATTCTTAGTTATAATCTATACAGTTATAATTAATTTAATTAAATAATTTTAATTAAAACAATTGATTTTCAACTTATAAGCTTATTTGAAACAAAATAATACTAATTTTTTAATACTTTAAGAATTAGTAAAAGATTTAAAAACTAAATAGTTATTACTATTCGAACAATTATCTATTTCAAATTATTATAAATAAAAAAAGCCATATAGATAATAATTATGATTTAAAACATCAGACTTTGTTTCTAAACAATTCTGGGCTTAAAAACCATTCGCACAATTATTCCGCGATTTTAATTTTTCATTGTGTTTCATTCTTATTTGCTTTTAAATAATTTTTAGGTGCTCTAAGGATATTGAGAATAAATAATAATTATCCAATGATGGAATTTTTTGAAATTTCAAATGTTAGTATCTTGTTATTTAAAATTAAAGAAATTGAAACTTAAATTATAATAATATTCATATACTTATGAATATTTAATGCATTGATATAACTATATTTATTGTTATAAATAATTTTTAATTAGCTACTTAATAAATCAAATAATATATATATTTAACAAAATAGCTACAATTAACACAGTTATTAATTATTAATTAAAAATAAATTATAATAAAAAATAAACTATTTGTTATGTGATATAATTATATTACATAATTATATAAATTTATACGCTATCCAATAAATTTATTCATAATTAAAAATTAATATAAATCTTAAAAATTAATATTTAAATATGTTTACCAATTAATAATTATATTCTGAATAAAAGCTTTAATTTTGTCCTGAGATCTTATATCTACTATTATCTAATTTATCATAAATAAATTTAATTCAAATTGAATTATCTAATAAAATATATATAACAATAATTAAATAAGAATATTAAATTCTTAGTTATAATCTATACAGTTATAATTAATTTAATTAAATAATTTTAATTAAAACAATTGATTTTCAACTTATAAGCTTATTTGAAACAAAATAATACTAATTTTTTAATAATTCAAGAATTAGTAAAAGATTTTAAAAATAAATTGATTTTCCAAACCGGTTTAAATAATTATAACCAATTCAAATAGTTATTACTATTTGAACAATTATCTATTTCAAATTATTATAAATAAAAAAAGCCATATAGATAATAATTATGATTTAAAACATCAGACTTTGTTTTTGAAAAATTTTGGGCTTAAAAACCATTCGCACAATTATTGCACGATTTTAATTTTTTATTGTGTTTCATACTTATTTGCTTTTAGATACATTTTTAGGTGCTCTAAGGATGTTGAGAATAAATAATAATTATCTAATCATGGAATTTTTTGAAATTTCAAATATTACTATCTTGTTATTTAAAATTAAACAAATTGAAACTTAAATTAGAATAATATTCAAATAGTTATGAATATTTGAATGCATTAACATAACCATATTTATTGTTATAAATAATTTTTAATTAGCTACTTAATAAATCAAATAATATATATATATTTAACAAAATAGCTACAATTAACACAGTTATTAACTATTAATTAAAAATAAATTATAATAAAAAATAAACTATTTGTTATGTGATATAATTATATTACATAATTATATAAATTTATACGCTATCCAATAAATTTATTCATAATTAAAAATTAATATAAATTTTAAAAATTAATATATAAATATGTTTACCAATTAATAATTATATTATGAATAAAAGCTTTAATTTTGTCCTGAGATCTTATATCTACTATTATCTAATTTATCATAAATAAATTTAATTGAAATTTAATTATCTATAAAATATTATACAATAATTAAACAAGTATATTAAATTCTTAGTTATAATCTATACAGTTATAATTAATTTAATTAAATAATTTTAATTAAAACATTGATTTTCAACTTATAAACTTATTTGAAACAAAATAATACTAATTTTTAATACTTCAAGAATTAGTAAGAGATTTAAAAAATAAATTTATTTACCAAACCGGTTTAAATAATTATGACCACTTCAAATAGTTATTACTATTTGAACAATTATCTATTTCAAATTATTATAAATAAAAAAAGGTATATATAATAATTATGATTTAAAACGTCAGATTTTGTTTCTGAACAATTTTAGGCTTAAAAACCATTCGCACAATTATTCCGCGATTTTAATTTTCATTGTGTTTCATTCTTATTTGCTTTTAAATAATTTTTAGGTGCTCTAAGGAAGTTGAGAATAAATAATAATTATCCAATGATGGAATTTTTTGAAATTTCAAATGTTAGTATCTTGTTATTTAAAATTAAAGAAATTGAAACTTAAATTAGAATAATATTCAAATAGTTATGAATATTTAATGCATTGATATAACTATATTTATTGTTATAAATAATTTTTAATTAGCTACTTAATAAATCAAATAATATATATTTAACAAAATAGCTACAATTAACACAGTTATTAAGTATTAATTAAAAATAAATTATAATAAAAAATAAAACTATTTGTTATGTGATATAATTATATTACATAATTATATAAATTTATACGCTATCCAATAAATTTATTCATAATTAAAAATTAATATAAATCTTAAAAATTAATATTTAAATATGTTTACCAATTAATAATTATATTCTGAATAAAAGCTTTAATTTTGTCCTGAGATCTTATATCTACTATTATCTAATTTATCATAAATAAATTTAATTCAAATTGAATTATCTAATAAAATATATATAACAATAATTAAATAAGAATATTAAATTCTTAGTTATAATTTATACAGTTATAATTAATTTAATTAAATAATTTTAATTAAAACAATTGATTTTCAACTTATAAGCTTATTTGAAACAAAATAATACTAATTTTTTAATACTTTAAGAATTAGTAAAAGATTTAAAAAATAAATTGATTTACCAAACCGGTTTAAATAATTATAACCAGTTCAAATAGTTAATACTATTTGAACAATTATCTATTTCAAATTATTATAAATAAAAAAAGCCATATAGATAATAATTATGATTTAAAACATCAGACTTTGTTTCTGAAAAATTTTGGGCTTAAAAACCATTCGCACAATTATTGCACGATTTTAATTTTTTATTGTGTTTCATACTTATTTGCTTTTAGATACATTTTTAGGTGCTCTAAGGATGTTGAGAATAAATAATAATTATCCAATGATGGAATTTTTTGAAATTTCAAATATTACTATCTTGTTATTTAAAATTAAACAAATTGAAACTTAAATTAGAATAATATTCAAATAGTTATGAATATTTAATGCATTGACATAACTATATTTATTGTTATAAATAATTTTTAATTAGCTACTTAATAAATCAAATAATATATATATTTAACAAAATAGCTACAATTAACACAATTATTAATTATTAATTAAAAATAAATTATAATAAAAAATAAACTATTTGTTATGTGATATAATTATATTACGTAATTATATAAATTTATAAGCAATCCAATAAATTTATTCCTAATTAATAAATAATTAAAAAGTAATATAAATCATAAAAATTAATAATTATATTATGAATAAAAGCTTTAAATTTGTCTTGAGATCTTATATCTACTATTATCTAATTTATCATAAATAAATTTAATTATCTAATAAAATGTATATAATAATAATTAAATAAGAATATTAAATTCTTAGTTATAATCTATACAGTTATAATTAATTTAATTAAATAATTTTAATTATCAATTAATTTATAATTAATAAAAACTATAGCTATTTATATAGTTTATTTATTTACTATTTATAAATATTTAATTAACTTAATTCTATTAACTTTAATAAATTAAATTATTTCTTGGTTATAATTATTATTCTTATAAATACTCATAATTTATTATTAATTATAAGGAATTGATTTTAATTTAAATATTTTAATTATTGATTTTTATTAATTAATAGATATCTAAAAAGATTTATTTTTTAGATCTATTATTAATTTTTAAAATATTAATAGAGTAGTATTAATTTATTCCAAACAAACTTATATGGACAAAAACATTTGTTTTACGACAAAAAAAAGGTCATAATTATTTGAAATAAATAATTATTCAAATAATTATAATTATTTGAACTGGTTAGGTAAGCAAAATTATTTGTTAAATTTCTTATTAATTTTTGAAATATTAATAAATTCATTTTATTTTATTCTGAATAAGCTAGCATGAATTGAAAAAATTATTTTACGATAAAACAAAAGATCATAACGATTTAAAATAGATAATTGTTCATATAGTCTTAACTATTTAAACTGGTTCAGCAAACATATTTTATTTTTTAAATCTCTTAGTTATTAATTTTCAGAGTATTATTAGACTAGTATTATTTTATTTCGAATAAGCTTGTATGAACATGCATAATTGTTTTATGACAGAACAAAAAAGGTTTACTTTTTAAATAACTGATTTAAACTATACATTCGTTCGAATAGTGATAACTATTTAAACGGGTTCGATAAATAAATTTATTTTTTAACGAACTTACTTACTAACTTTTGAAAGGTTAATAAATTAGTGCTATTTTATTCAGAAGCTTGTATGATAAAAAAAAATTATTATATGATCGAACAAAAGGTAATATTGATTTCAAATAAATAATTATTGAAATAGCAATAATTATTTGAACTAATTCAGTAAACAAAATCATTTTTTAAATCACTTATTAATTTTTGAAATATTAATAAATTGCTACTATTTTATTTCGAATAAGCTTGTATGAACTGAAACAATTGTTTTACGACAAAACAAAAGATCATAATGATTTTAAATAGATAATATTCAAATAGCCCTAACTATTTAAATTTGTTAAATAAACAAATTAATTTTTTTAAACTCTTGCTCATTAATTTTTGAAATATTAAGAAATTAGTATTATTTTATCTTGGATAAGCTTTTATGAACTGAAACAATTGTTTTTTTGTCAAAATAAAAGGTCATAATGATTTTAAATAAATAATTGTTCAAATAGTCACAACTATTTGAACTTGATTGGTAAACAGATTTACTTTTTCATATCCTTTGTTTATTAATATTTTGAATGTTAATAATTAAAAGTTTTAAATATTTAAATTAAATATTAAAATATTATTAGTTAATTATTGATATTTATTAATAAATAAGCTATGAAATAATAATATAATTTATGAATTTTGTTAAATAATTATTAAAAATAATCATAAATATTTTAAAATGTATATTTCATATTTTATGATAAATTATCGATAATTAAAATAGATAATTATTCAGAAATCCGATATTTAAGACAAGACAAATATTAATCAACTGTTTTATAAGCTTGTATGAACTAATAATTAATATTATAAACTAATATTAACAAATTTAAATAGCTATGACTATTTGACCAATTGTCTATTTAAAATTGTTATGACCTTTCATTTGTCATAAAACAATTGTTTTAGTTCATACAAGCTTATTCAAAATAAAATAAAACTAATTTATTAATATTCCAAAAATTAATAACTAAGTGATTTAAAAAGTTAATTTTTTTATCGAATCAGTTCAAATAGTCATGTCCATTTGAATAGTTATCTATTTCAAATCGTTATGACATTTTGTTTTTCATAAAATAATTGTTTCAGTATAAAAGCTTATGCAAAATAAAATAATGCTACTTTATTAATATTTCAAAAATTAATAAGAGATTTAAAAAATAAATCAGCTTGCCAAATTATATCAAATAATTATGGCCAGACTGGGAATGAAATCCGTATGCCTAAGCCAACCGAGAAAACGAGCGGGCGGGCGGGCACTACGCCGGCCAGAGAGACGGGATGCGCAAGCCGTGGATCGATAGGGTGATGGGTGGGTTTAGGGACATCTTCATATTTTTGTGTGCCAATGGCATTTTTGTGGCTTCTAAATTCATACAATGGTCCCTTAAGCCTTCACGTGAAGCTTCATGGCAAGACGACTCGTTTTCTATTTTTCATGATTTTTGAAACTTTTTACGGTTTGGGATTTTTTAAAATTTTTTCGGAAGGAGTTTTGGCCCCAAACTTGGTGGACGTGATCCTTGTATTTTTGTTGGTATGCACAAAAAAGTTCAGCCAAAAACTCGAAGTGTACAAGTTTTTGTGACCATTTGAAAAAAGTGTCCCCATTTCAGACACTTTAATGGCTACTGGCAGCAAAACTGTAAAATCTCAAATGCTCCTTAAGCGGGTGTGAGTTCTCGAGGTTTGATAAGGGATAGGGGGCCAATATAAGGGCCAAGTACCAGCAACCATCACACATCATGTGCGCACACCCACCCCCCGGCCCCCCCGATCGCCGAAACCATAATGCCGTCGGTCAGGTTCTCCGGTGATGGTGCCCCGACGAAGAAAAATATGGCACCAGTAGATGCTCGACCCCAGCATGTGCTGCCGCAACCCTCGATCCGATCCCATCTTAGACTGGGAATGAACTCCGTATGCTTAGACTGGGAATGAACTCCGTATGCCAAAGTCAACCCATGAAACGAGCGTGCGGGCGCTCAACCGGGCAGAGGGGCGGGATGCGCAAGCCGGGGATCAGTCGGGTCAAGTACCAGCACCCATCACACATCGTGTGCGCACACCTCCCCCGGCCCCCTGATCACCGGAACCCCAATGCCGTCGGTCAAGTTCTCCGACGATGCTCCGGCGATGTGCCCCGACGAAGAAAAATGGAGCACCAGCACATGCTCGAGCCCAGCATGTGCTGCCGCAACCCTCGATCCAGTCTGATCTTAGACTAGGAATGAACTCCGTATGCTTAGACTGGGAATGAACTCCGTATGGCTAAGTCAACCCACGAAACGAGTGTACGGGCACTCAATCAGCCAGAGGGGTGGGATGCGCAAGCCGAGGATCGGTTGGGTGCCCCTCTGCGTGCTGTCGATCCTGCTACCGTAACCCTCGGTCCGGTCTGAAATTAGACTTGGAATGAACTCCGTATGCCTAAGCCAACCAACGAAACAAGCGGGCGGGCGGGCATTACGTCGGCCAGAGAGACGGGATGCGCAAGTCGTGGATCGATAGTGTGGTAGGTGGGTTTAGGCACATCTTCATATTTCTGCATGCCAATGCCATTTTTATGGCTTGTAAATTCATACAATGGTCCCTTAAGCCTTCACGTGAAGTTTCATGGCAAAACAACACGTTTTTTATTTTTCACGATTTTTGAAACTTTTTGCGGTTTGAGATTTTTTAAAATTTTTTTGGAAGGAGTTTTTTCCCCAAACTTGGTAGACATGATCCTTGTATTTTTGTTGGCATGCATAAAAAAATCAGCTAAAAACTCAAAGTGTACAAGATTTTCTGACCATTTGAAAATACTGTCCCCATTTCAGACACTTTAATGGCTACTAGCAGCAAACCTGTAAAATCTCAAATGCTCTTTAAGGGGGTATGAGTTCTCCAAGTTTGATGAGGCATAGGGGGATAATATAAGGGCCAGGTACCAGCACCCATCGCACATCATGTGCGCACACCCCCCCGACCCCTCAGATCGTCGAAAACCCAATGCCGTCAGTCAGGTTCTCCGGTGATGCTCCGACGATGGTGCCCCAACGAAGAAAAATGTGGCACCAGCACATGCCCGAGCCCAGCATGTGCTGCCGTAACCCTCGGTCCGGTCCGATCTTAGACTGGGAATGAAATTCGTATGCTTAGACTAGGAATGAACTCGGTATGCCTAAGTCAACCCAGAAAATGAACGTGCGGGCGCTCAACCGGCCAGAGGGGATGGATGCGCAAGCCAGGGATCGACCGAGTCCCCCTCTGCATGCTATCGATCCTGCTATCGCAACCCTCAGTCTGGTCTGATCTTAGACTGGGAATGAACTCTGTATGCCTAAGCCAACCGATGAAACGAGCGGACGGGCGGGCGGGCACTACGCCGGCCAAAGAGACGGGATGCACAAGCCGTGGATCGATAGGGTGGTAGGTGGGTTTAGGCACACCTTCGTATTTCTACATGCCAATGCCATTTTTATGGCTTGTAAATTCATACAATGGTCCCTTAAGCCTTCACGTGAAGTTTCATGGCAAGACGACTCGTTTTCTATTTTTCACGGTTTTCAAAACTTTTTGCGGTTCGAGATTTTTTAAAATTTTTTCGGAAGGAGTTTTGGCCCCAAACATGGTAGATGTGATCCTTGTATTTTTTTGGCATGCACAAAAAATTTCAGCAAAAGACTCGAAGTGTATGAGATTTTGTGACCATTTGAAAAAAGTGTTCCCATTTCAGACATTTTAATGGCTACTGGCAGCAAACCTGTAAAATCTCAAATGCTCTTTACGGGGGTGTGAGCACTCGAGGTTTGATGAGGGATAGGGGGCCAATATAAGTGCCAAGTACCAGCACCCATCGCACATCATGTGCGCACACCCCCCCGGACCCCCCGATCGTCGGAACCCCAATGCCGCCGATCAGGTTCTCCGACTATGCTCCGGCGATGGTGCCCCGATGAAGAAAAATGCAGCACCAACACATGGTCGAGCCCAGCATGTGCTGTCGCAACCCTCGGTCCAGTCCGATCTTAGACTGGGAATGAACTCTGTATGCTTAGACTGGGAATGAACTCCATATGCATAAGTCAACCCACGAAACGATCGTGCTGGTGCTCAACCGGCCAGAGGGGCGGGATGCGCATGTCGGGGATCGACCGGGTCCCCCTCTATGTGTGGCTGATCCTGCTGCCACAACCCTCGGTCTGGTCCGATCTTAGACTGGGAATGAACTCCGTATGCCTGAGCCAACCTATGAAACGAATAAGCGGGCGGGCGGGCACTACGTCGGCCAAAGAGACGGGATGCGCAAGCCGTGGTTCGATAGGGTGGTAGGTGGGTTTAGGCACATCTTCATATTTCTGCATGCCAATGCCACTTTTATGGCTTGTAAATTCATACAATGGTCCCTTAAGCTTTCACGTGAACTTTCATGGCAAGACGACTCGTTTTCTATTTTTCACGATTTTCAAAACATTTTGTGGTTCGGGATTTTTTAAAATTTTTTCGGAAGGAGTTTTGGCCCCAAACTTGGTAGACGTGATCCTTATAATTTTGTTGGCCTGCAAAAAAAAATTCAGCTAAAAACTCGAAGTGTACAAGATTTTGTGACCATTTGAAAAAAGTGTCCCCATTTCAGACACTTTAATGGCTACTGGCAGCAAACCTGTAAAATCTCAAATGCTCTTTAAGGGGTGTGAGTTCTCGAGGTTTCATGATGGATAGGGGGCAAATATAGGGGCCAAGTATTGGCACCCATCGCACATCATGTGCGCACCCCCCGGCCCCCCGATCGCCGAAAGCCTAATGCTACCGGTCAAGTTCTCCGACGATGCTCCAACGATGGTGCCCCGGGGAAGAGAAATGCGGCACCAGCACATGCCCGAGCCCAGCATGTGTTACTGCAACCCTCAGTTCGGTCCGATCTTAGACTGAGAATGAACTCCGTATGCTTAGACTGGGAATGAACTCCATACGCCTAAGTCAACCCACGAAATGAGCATACGGGCGCTTAGCCAGCCAGAGGGGTGACATGCGCAAGCCGGGGATCGGTCGGGTCCCCCTCTGCGTGCTGCCGATCCTGCTGCCACAACTCTCGGCCCGATCCAATCTTAGACTGGGAATGAAGTCCGTATGCCTAAGCCAACCGACGAAACGAGCGGGCAGGCGGTCGGGCGGGCGCTACGCCGGCCAGAGAGACGGGATGCACAACCCGTGGATCGGTAGGGTGGTAGGTGGGTTTAGGCACATCTTCATATTTCTGCATGCCAATGCCATTTTTATGCCTTGTAAATTCATACAATGGTCCCTTAAGCCTTCACTTGAAGTTTCATGGCAAGACGACTCGTTTTCTATTTTTCATGATTTTCAAAACATTATGCGGTTCAGGATTTTTTAAATTTTTTCGGAAGGAGTTTTTGCCCCAAACATGGTGGACGTGATCCTTGTATTTTTGTTGGCATGCAAAAAAAAATTTAGCTAAAAACTCGAACTGTACAAGAGTTTGTGACCATTTGAAAAAGGTGTCCCCATTTTAGACACTTTAATGGCTACTGGCAGCAAACTTGTAAAATTTCAAATGCTCTTTAAGGGGTGTGAGTTCTCAAGGTTTGATGATGGATAGAGGGCCAATATAAGGGCCAAGTACCAGCACCCATCGTACATCAAGTGCGCACACCCCCTGGCCCCCTCGATCGTCGGAACCCCAATGCCGCCGGTCAGGTTCTCCGATAATTCTCCGACGATGGTGCCCCGGCGAAAAAAAATACGGTACCAGCACATGCCTGAGCCCAGCATGTGCTACCGCAACCCTTGGTCCTGTCCGATCTTAGACTGGGAATGAACTCCATATGCTTAGACTGGGAATGAACTCTGTATGCCTAAGTCAACCCACGGAACGAGCGTACGGGCGCTCAGCCGGGCAGAGGGGCAGGATGCGCAAGCTGGCGATCGACCGGGTCCCCCTCTGTGTGCTGCCAATCCTGCTACCGTAACCCTTGGTCCGGTCTGATCTTAGAATGGGAATGAACTTCGTATGCCTAAGCCAACCGACGAAACGAGCGGGCGGGCGGGCGGGCGGGCACTACGCCGGCCAGAGAGACGGGATGCGCAACCCGTGGATCAATAGGGTGGTAGGTGGGTTTAGGCACATCTTCATATTTCTGCATGCCAATGCCATTTTTATGCCTTGTAAATTCATACAATTGTCCCTTAAGCCTTCACGTGAAGTTTCATGGCAAGACGACTCGTTTTCTATTTTTCACGATTTTTGAAATGTTATGCGGTTCAGGATTTTTTAAAATTTTTTCGGAAGGAGTTTTTGCCCCAAACTTGGTAGACGTGATCCTTGTATATTTTTTGGCATGCACAAAAAAATTCAGCTAAAAACTCGAAGTGTACAAGAGTTTGTGACCATTTGAAAAAGGTATCCCCATTTCAGACACTTTAATCGCTACTGGTAGCAAACTTGTAAAATCTCAAATGCTTTTTAAGGGGTGTGAGTTCTCAAGGTTTGATGAGGGATAGGGGGCCAATATAAGGGCCAAGTACCAGCACCCATCTCACATCATGTGCGCACATCCCCCCGGCCCCCTATCGCCGGAACCCCAATGCCGCCGGTAAGGTTCTCCAACGATGCGCCCCAACAAAGAAAAATGCGGCACCAGCACATGCCCGAGCCCAGCATGTGCTGCCACAACCCTCGATCCGGTCCGATCTTAGACTGAGAATGAACTCTGTATGCCTAAGTCAACCCACGAAACGAGCGTACGGGCACTCAGCCGGCCAGAGGGGCGGGA
The DNA here is from genome assembly GCF_002303985.1 of Durio zibethinus. Next base: position 49,475 of record NW_019167848.1, on the reverse strand, counting down.
TGCGTAAGTCGAGGATTAGTAGGGTCCCCCTCTGCGTGCTGCCGATCCTGCTGCCACAACCCTCGATCCGATCCGATCTTAGACTGGGAATGAACTCCGTATGCCTAAGCCAACCAATGAAACGAGCGGGCGGGTGGGCGGGCGGGCACTACGCCGGCCAGAGAGACGGGATGCGCAAGCCGTGGATCGATAGGGTGGTACGTGGGTTTAGGCACATCTTCATATTTCTACGTGCCAATGCCATTTTTATCACTTGTAAATTCATACAATGGTCCTTTAAGCCTTGACGTGAAGTTTCATGGCAAGATGACTCATTTTCTATTTTTCATGATTTTTGAAACTTTTTGCGGTTAGGGATTTTTTAAAATTTTTTCGGAAGGAGTTTTTTCCCGAAACTTGGTAGACGTGATCCTTGTATTTTTGTTGGCATGCACAAAAAAATGCAGCTAAAAACTCGTAGTGTACAAGATTTTGTGACCATTTGAAAAAAGTGTCCCCATTTCAGACACTTTAATGGCTACTAGCAGCAAACCTGTAAAATCTCAAATGCTCTTTAAGGGGGTGTGAGTTCTCGAGGTTTGATGAGGGATAAGGGGCCAATATAAGGGCCAAGTACCAGCACCCATCGCACATCATGTGCGCACACCCCCTGGCCCCCTCGATCGCCGGAACCCCAATGCCGTCGGTCAGGTTCTCCAGCGATGCTCCGGCGATGGAGCCCCGACGAAGAAAAATACGGCACCAGCACATGCCCAACCCCAGCATGTGCTGCCACAACCCTCGGTCCAGTCTGATCTTAGACTGGGAATGAACTCCGTATGCTTAGACTGGGGACGAACTTCGTATGCCTAAGTCAACCCACGAAATGAACGTGCGGGCGCTCAGCCGGCCAGAGGGGTGGGATGCACAAGCCAGGGATCGATCGGGTCCCCTTCTACGTGCTGCTGATCTTGCAGCCGCAACCCTCGGTCTGTTCTAATCTTAGATTGGGAATGAACTCCGTATGCCTAAGCTAACCCAAAAAACGAGTGGGCGGGCGGACGGGCGGGCACTACGTCGGCCAGAGAGACGGGATGCGCAAGCCGTGGATTGATAGGGTGGTAGGTGGGTTTAGCCACATCTTCATCTTTCTGCATGCCAATGCAATTTTTATGGCTTGTAAATTCATATAATGGTCTCTTAAGCCTTCACGTGAAGTTTCATGGCAAGACGACTCGTTTTTTATTTTTCCTGATTTTCAAAACTTTTTGCGGTTCGAGATTTTTTAAAATTTTTTCAGAAGGAGTTTTGGCCCCAAACTTGGTAGACGTGATCCTCGTATTTTTATTGGCATGCATAAAAAAATTCAGCTAAAAACTCGAAGTGGACAAGATTTTGTGTCCATTTGGAAAAAGTGTCCCCATTTCAGACACTTTAATGGCTATTGGCAGTAAGCCTGTAAAATCTCAAATGCTCTTTAAGGGGGTGTGAGTTCTCGAGGTTTGATGAGGGATAGGGGGCCAATATAAGGGCCAAGTACCAGCACCCATCGCACATCATGTGTGCACACCCCCCGGCCACCCCGATCGCCAGAACCCCAATGCCCCGACGAAGAAAAATGCAGCACCAGCACATGTCGGAGCCCAGCATGTGCTACCGCAACCCTCGGTCCGATCCGATCTTAGACTTGGAATGAACTCCATATGCTTAGATCGGGAATGAACTCTGTATGCCTAAGTCAACCATGGAAATGAGCGTGCGTGCTACCGATCCTGCTGCCGTAACCCTCGATCCGATTTGATCTTAAACTGGTAATGAACTCCGTATGCCTAAGCCAACCGACGAAACGAGCGGGCGGGCGGGAGGGCACTACATCGACCAGAGAGATGGGATGCGCAAGCTGTGGATCGATAGGGTGGTAGGTTGGTTTAGGCACATATTCATATTTCTGCGTGCCAATGCCATTTTTATGGCTTGTAAATTCATACAATGGTCCCTTAAGCCTTGACGTGAAGTTTCATGGCAAGACGACTCGTTTTCTATTTTTCATGATTTTCAAAACTTTTTACGATTCGAGATTTTTTAAAATTTTTTTGGAGTGAGATTTTGCCCCAAACTTGGTAGACGTGATCCTTGTACTTTTGTTGGCATGCATAAAACAATTCAGCTAAAAACTCAAAGTTTACAAGATTTTGTGACGATTTGAAAAAAATGTCCCCATTTCAGACACTTTAATGGCTACTGGCAGCAAACCTGTAAAATCTCAAATGCTCTTTAAGGGGGTGTGAGTTCTCAAGGTTTGATGAGAATAGGGGGCCAATATAAGGGCCAAGTACCAGCACCCATCGCACATCATGTGCGCACACCCCCCGGCCCCCCCGATCGTCGGAACCCCAATGCTGTCGGTCAGGTTCTCCGGCATGCTCCGACGATGGTGCCATGATGAAGAAAAATGTGGCACCAGCACATGCCTGAGCCTAGCATGCGCTGCCGCAACCCTCGGTCCGATCTGATCTTAGACTGGGAATGAACTCCGTATGCTTAGACTGGGAATGAACTCCGTATGCCTAAGTCAACTCACAAAACGAGCGTACGGGCGCTCAGCCGGCCAGAAGGGCGGGATGCGCAAGAGGGGGATCGGCCTGGTCCCCCTCTACATGCTACCGATCCTGCTGTTGCAACCCTCAATCCAATCCAATCTTAGACTGGGAATGAACTCCGTATAGCTAAGCCAACCGACGAAACGAACGGGCGGGCGGGCACTACACCGGCCAAAGAGACGGGATGCGTAAGCCGTGGATCGATAGGGTGGTATGTGGGTTTAGGCACATCTTCATATTTCTGCATTCCAATGCTATTTTTATGGCTTGTAAATTCATACAATGGTCCTTTAAGCCTTGACGTGAAGTTTCATGGCAAGAGGACTCATTTTCTATTTTTCACGATTTTCAAAACTTTTTGCGGTTCGGGATTTTTTAAAATTTTTTTGGAAGGAGTTTTATCCCCAAACTTGGTAGACATGATCCTTGTACTTTTTTTGGCATGCACAAAAAAATTCAGCTAAAATGTCGAAGTGTACAAGATTTTGTGACCATTTGAAAAAAATGTCCCCATTTCAAACACTTTAATGGCTACTGGCAGCAAACCTGTAAAATCTCAAATGCTCTTCAAGGGGGTGTGAGTTCTCAAGGTTTGATGAGGGATAGGGGGCCAATATAAGGGCCAAGTACCAGCACCCATCGCACATCATGTGCGCACACCCCCCGGCCCCCCCGATCGCCAGAACCCCAATGCCGCCGGTCAGGTTCTCCGACGATGCTCTGACGATGGTGCCCCGACGAAGAAAAATGCGGCACCAGCACATGCCTGGGCCCAACATGTGCTGCCGCAACCCTTGGTCGGGTCCGATCTTAGACTGAGAATGAACTCCATATGCTTAGACTAGGAATGAACTCTCTATGCGTAAGTTAACCCGCGAAACCAGTGTACCGGCACTCAGTCGGCCAGAGGGCCGGATGCGCAAGTCGGGGATCGGTCAGGTCCCCCTCTACATGCTGTCGATCCTACTACCGCAACCATCGGTCCTGTTCGATCTTAGGCTGGGAATGAACTCCGTATGCCTAAGCCAACCGACGAAACGAGCGGGCGAGCGGGCGGGCGGGCTTGTATTTTTGTTGGCATGCACAAAAAAATTCAGCTAAAAACTCGAAGTGTGCAAGATTTTGTGACCATTTGAAAAAAGTGTCCCCATTTCAGACAATTTAATTGCTACTGGCAGCAAGCCTGTAAAATCTCAAATGCTTCTTAAGGGGGTACGAGTTCTCGAGGTTTGATGAGGGATAGGGGGCCAATATAAGGGCCAAGTACCAGCACCCATCGCACATCATGTGCGTACATCCCCCGGCCCCCCCGATCGTCGAAACCCCAATGCCGTCGGTCAGGTTCTCCAGCGATGGTGCCCAAGCAAAGAAAAATGCAGCACCAGCACATGCCCGAGCCCAGCATGTACTGCCACAACCCTCGGTCTGATCTGATCTTTGACTGGGAATGAACTCCGTATGCTTAGACTGGGAATGAACTCCGTATGCCTAAGTCAACCCACGAGACGAGCGTGCGAGTGCTCAACCGGCCATAGGGCGGGATGAGCAAGCTGGGGATCGGTCGGGTCTCTCTTTGTGTGCTACTAATCCTGCTGCTGCAACCCTCGGTTCAGTCTGATCTTAGACTGGGAATGAGCTCCGTATGCCTAAGCCTACCGACGAAAGTAGCGGGCGGGCGAGCGGGTGGGCACTATGCCGGCCAGAAAGATGGGATGCGCAAGCTGTGGATCGATAGGGTGGTAGGTGGGTTTAGGCACAACTTCATATTTCTGCATGCCAATGCCATTTTTATGGCTTCTAAATTCATACAATGGTCCCTTAAGCCTTCACGTGAAGTTTCATGGCAAGACAACTCGTTTTCTATTTTTCATGATTTACGAAACTTTTTGTGGTTCAGGATTTTTTAAAATTTTTTTGAAAGGATTTTTGGCCCCAAACCTGGTAGACGTGATCCTTGTATTTTTTTTGGCATGCACAAAAAAATTCAGCTAAAAACTCGAAGTGTACAAGATTTTGTGACCATTTGAAAAAAGTGTCACCATTTGAAACACTTTAGTGGCTACTGGCAGCAAACCTGTAAAATCTCAAATGCTCTTTAAGGGGGTGTGAGTTCTCGAGGTTCGATGAGGGATAGGGGGACAATATAAGGGCCAAGTACCAGCACCCATCAACATCATGTGCGCACACCCCCTGCCCCCCCGATCGCCGGAACCCCAATGCCGTCGGTCAGGTTCTCCAGCGATGCTCTGACGATGGTGCTCCAATGAAGAAAAATGAGGCACCAGCACATGCCCGAGCCCAGCATGTGCTGTCGCAACCCTCGGTCTGGTCCGATCTTAGACTGGGAATGAACTCCGTATGCTTAGATTGGGAATGAACTCCGTATGCCTAAGTCAACGCACGAAACTAGTGTGCAGGCGCTCAGTCGGCCAGAGGGGCGGGATGCGCAAGCCGAGGATCAGCCGGGTCCCCCTTGCATGCTGCCAATCTTGCTACTGCAACCCTCGGTCCAGTCCGATCTTAGACTGGGAATGAACTCCGTATGCCTAAGCCAACCGACGAAACGACTGGGTGGGCGGGCGAGCGGGCACTATGCCGGCCAGAGAGACGGGATGCACAAGCCATGGATCGACATGGTGGTAGGTGGGTTTAGGCACATCTTCATATTTCTACGTGGCAATGCCATTTTTATGGCTTGTAAATTCATACAATTGTCCCTTAAGCCTTCACGTGAAGTTTCATGGCAAGACGACTCGTTTTCTATTTTTCACGATTTTGAAAACTTTTTGCGGTTCGAGATTTTTTAAAATTTTTTCGAAAGAAGTTTTGGACCCAAACTTGGTAGACATCATCCTTGTATTTTTGTTGGCATCCACAAAACAATTCAGCTAAAAACTCGAAGTGTACAAGATTTTGTTACCATTTGAAAAAAGTGTCCCCATTTCAGACACTTTAATGGCTGTTGGTAGCAAACCTGTAAAATCTCAAATCCTCTTTCAGGGGGTGTGAGTTCTCGAGGTTTGATGAGGGATAGGGGGCAAATATAAGGGCCAAGTACCAGCACCCATCGCACATCATGTGTGCACACACGCCCCCAGCCCCCTATCATCGGAACCCCAATGCCGTCGGGCAAGTTCTCCGGCAATGCTCCGACGATGGTGCCCTGACGAAGAAAAATGCAGCACCACCACATGTCCGAGCCCAGCATGTGCTGTCGCAACCCTCAGTTCGGTCTGATCTTAGACTGGGAATGAACTCCGTATGCTTAGACTGGCAATGAACTCCGTATGCCTAAGTCAACCCACAAAACGAGCGTGCGGGCGCTCAACCGGCCAGAGGGGCGCGATGCGTAAGCCGAGGATCGACCGGGTCCCCCTCTACGTGCTACCAATCCTACTGCTACAACCCTCGGTCTGGTCTGGTCTTAGACTGGGAATGAACTCCGTATGCCTAAGCCAACCGACGAAACGAGCGGGGTGGGCAGGCAGGCGGGCACTACGCCGGCCAGAGAGACAGGATGCGCATGCCGTGTATCGATAGGGTGGTAGGTGGGTTTAAGCACATCTTCATATTTTTTCATGCCGATGCCATTTTTATGGCTTGTAAATTCATACAATGGTCCCTTAAGCCTTTACGTGAAGTTTCATGGCAAGACCACTCATTTTCTATTTTCATGATTTTTGAAACTTTTTGCGGTTGGGGATTTTTTAAAATTTTTTTGGAAAGATTTTTGGCCCCAAACTTGGTAGACGTGATCCTTGTATTTTTTTTCACAAGCACAAAAAAATTCAGCTAAAAAATCGAAGTGTAGAAGATTTTGTGACCATTTGAAAAAAGTGTCCCCATTTCAGACACTTTAATGGCTACTGACAGCAAACCTATAAAATCTCAAATGCTCTTTAAGGGGGTGTCAGTTCTTGAGGTTTGATGAGGGATAGGGAGCCAATATAAGGGAAAAGTACAAGCACCTATCGCACATCATGTGTGCACACCCCACCCGGCCCCCCCGATCATCGAAACCCCAATGTCACCGGTCAGGTTCTCCGGCGATGCTCCGACGATGGTGCCCCGGAGAAGAAAAATGTGACACCAGCACATTCCTGAGTGCAGCATGTGCTACCGCAACCCTCGGTCTGGTCCAATCTTAGACTGGGAATGAACTCCGTTTGCCTAAGTTAACCCACGAAACGAGCGTGCGGGCACTCAGCCGACCAGAGGGGCGGGATGCACAAGCCGGGGATCGATCGGGTCCCTCTCTACGTGCTGCCGATCCTGCTGCTGCAACCCTCAGTTTGGTTCAATCTTAGACTGGGAATGAACTCTGTATGCCTAAGCCAATCGACGAAACGAGCGGGCGGGCGGGCGGGCTCTACGCCGACCAGAGAGGCGAGATGCGCAAGCTGTGGACCGATAGGGTGGTAGGTGGGTTTAGGCACATCTTCATATTTCTGCATGCCAATGCCATTTTTATGGCTTGTAAATTCATACAATGGTCCCTTCAGCCTTCACGTGAAGCTTCATGGCAAGACGACTCGTTTTCTATTTTTCAAGATTTTTGAAGCTTTTTACGGTTCAGGATTTTTTTAAATTTTTTCGGAAGGGGTTTTGGCCCAAAAATTGGTAGACGTGATCCTTGTATTTTTTTTGGCATGGAAAAAAAAATTTAGCTAAAAACACAAAGTGTACAAGATTTTGGGACCATTTGAAAAAAGTGTCCCCATTCCAAACACTTTAATGGCTACTGGCAGCAAACCTGTAAAATCTCAAATGCTCTTTAAGGGGGTGTGAGTTCTCACAGTTTGGTGAGGGATAGGGGGCCAATATAAGGGCCAAGTACCAGCACCCATCGCACATCATGTGCGCACACCCCCTCGGCCCCCCCGATCGCCGAAACCCTAATGCCGCTGGTCAGGTTCTCCGGCGATGCTCCGACGATGGTGCCCTGGCGAAGAAAAATCTGGCACCAGCACATGCCTGAGCCCAGCATGTGCTGTCGCAACCCTCGGTCTGGTCCGATCTTAGACTGGGAATGAACTTCGTATGCCAAAGTAAACCCACGAATCGAGCGTGTGGGCGCTCAGTCGGCCAGAGGGGCGGGATGCGCAAGCTGGGGGTCACCCGGGTCCCCCTCTACATGCTGTCGATCCTGCTACCACAACCCTCAGTCCGGTCTGATCTTAAACTGGGAATGAACTCCGTATGCCTAAGCCAACCGACGAAACGAACGGGCGGGCGGGCACTACGCCGGCCAGAGAGACGGGATGCGCAAGCCGTGGATCGATAGGGTGGTAGGTGCGTTTAGGCACATCTTCATATTTCTGGTTGCCAATGCCATTTTTATGGCTTGTAAATTCATACAATGGTCCCTTAAGCCTTCACGTGAAGTTTTATGGCAAGACGACTCGTTTTCTATTTTTCACGATTTTTGAAACTTTTTACGGTTCGAGATTTTTTAAAATTTTTTCAGATGAAGTTTTGGCCCCAAACTTGGTAGACGTGATCCTTGTTTTTTTGTTGGCATGCACAAAAAAATTCAGCTAGAAACTCGAAATGTACAAGATTTTGTGACCATTTGAAAAAAGTGTCCCAATTTCAGACACTTTTGCTACTGGCAGCAAACCTGTAAAATCTCAAATGCTCTTTAAGGGGGTGTGAGTTCTCGAGGTTTGATGAGGGATAGGGGGCCAATATAAGGGCCAAGTACCAGTACCCATCGCACATCATGTGCGCACACCCCTCCGGCCCCCCCGATCGTCGAAACCCCAATGCTGCCGGTCAGGTTCTCTGACGATGCTCCGACGATGGTGCCCCGACGAAGAAAAATGCGACACCAGCACATGCCCGAGCCCAGCATGTGCTGTCGCAATCCTCGGTCTGGTCTGATCTTAGACTGGGAATGAACTCTGTATGCTTAGACTGGGAATGAACTCTGTATGCTTAAGCCAACCAACGGAACGAGCGTGCGGGCACTCAGCTAGCCAGAGGGGTGGGATGCGCAAGCCGAGGATCGATCGGGTCCCCCTCTATGTGCTGCTGATCCTACTGCCACAACTCTTGATCCGGTCCACTCTTAGACTGGGAATGAACTCCGTATGCCTAAGCCAACCGACGAAACGAGCGGGCAGGCGGGCGGGTGGGCACTACGTCGGCCAGAGAGACGGGATGCGCAAGCTGTGGATCGATAGGGTGGTAGGTGGGTTTAGGCACATCTTCATATTTCTACGTGCCAATGCCATTTTTATGGCTTGTAAATTCATACAATGTTCCCTTAAGCCTTCACGTGAAGTTTCATGGCAGGACGACTCATTTTCTATTTTTCATGATTTTCAAAACTTTTTACGGTTCGGGATTTTTTAAAATTTTTTCGAAAGGAGTTTTGGCCCCAAACTTGGTAGACGTGATCCTTCTATTTTTTTTGGCATGCACAAAACAATTCAGCTAAAAATTGGAAGTATACAAGATTTTGTGACCATTTGAAAAAAGTGTCCCCATTTCAGACACTTTAATGGCTACTGGCAGCAAACCTATAAAATCTCAAATGGTCTTTAAGGGGGTGTGAGTTCTCGAGGTTTGATGAGGGATAGGGGGCGAATAAAGGGCCAAGTAACAGCACCCATCGCACATCATGTGTGCACAGCCCCCCTGATTGTCGGAACCCCAATGCCGCCTGTCAGGTTCTCCGATGATGCTTCGGTGATGGTGCCCCGGTGAAGAAAAATACGGCACCAGCACATGCCCAAGCCCAACATGTGCTGCCGCAACCCTCGGTCTGGTCTTATCTTAGGCTGGGAATGAACTCCATATGCCTAAGTCAACCCACGAAATGAGCGTGCGGGCGCTCATTTGGCCAGAGGGGCGAGATACGCAAGCCGGGGATCGATCGGGTTCCTCTCTGCGTGCTATCGATACTGCTACCGCAATCCTCGGTCCGGTTTGATCTTAGACTGGGAATGAACTCTGTATGCGTAAGCCAACCGACGAAATGAGCGGACAGGCGGGCGGGCATTCTGTCGACCAAAGAGACAGGTAGGGTGTGAGTTCTCGAGGTTTGATGAGGGATAGGGGGCCAATATAAGGGCCAAGTACCAGTACCCATCGCACATAATATGCGTACACCCCCCCGACCCCCCCGATCGCTGGAACCCTAATACCGTCGGTCAGGTTCTCCAGTGATGCTCTGACGATGGTGCCCCGATGAAGAAAAATACAGCACCAGCACATGCCCGAGCCCAGCATGTGCTGCTGCAACCCACGGTCTGGTCCGATCTTAGACTGGGAATGAACTCCGTATGCTTAGACTGAGAATGAACTCTGTATGCCTAAGTCAATCCATGAAACGAGCGTACGGGCGCTCAGCCGGCCAGAGGGGAGGGATGCGCAAGCCAGGGATCGGCCGGGTCCCCCTCTGTGTGCTGTCGATCCTACTGCCACAACCCTCGGTCCGGTCTGATCTTAGACTAGGAATGAACTCCGTATGCCTAAGCCAACTGATAAAATGAACGGGCTGACGGGCAGGCACTACGCCGACTAGAGAGACGGGATGCGTAAGCCTTGTATCGATAGGGTGGTCGGTGGGTTTAGGCACATCTTCATCTTTCTATGTAACAATGCCATTTTTATGGCTTGTAAATTCATACAATGGTCCCTTAAGCCTTCACGTGAAGTTTCACGGCAAGACGACTCGTTTTCTATTTTTCACGATTTTTGAAACTTTTTACGGTTCAGGATTTTTTAAATTTTTTTGGAACGAGTTTTGGTCCTGAACTTGGTAGACGTGATCCTTGTATTTTTGTTGTCATGCACAAAAAAATTCAGCTAAAAACTCAAAGTGTACAAGATTTTGTGACCATTTGAAAAAAGTGTCTCCATTTCAGGCATTTTAATGGCTACTGGCAGCAAACCTGTAAAATCTCAAATGCTCTTTAAGGGGTGTGAGTTCTTGAGTTTGATGAGGGATAGGGGGCCAATATAAGGGCCAAGTACCAGCACCCATCGCACATCACGTGCGGACCCCCCGCCCCCTTCGATCACTAGAACCCTAATGTCGTCGGTCAGGTTCTCCAGCGATGCTTCGGTGATGGTGCCCCGACGAAGAAAAATACGACACCAGAACAAGCCCGAGCCCAGCATGTGCTACCACAACCCTCGGTCCAATTCGATCTTAGACTGGGAATGAACTCCGTATGCCTAAGTCAACCCATGAAATGAGCGTGCGGGGCGCTCAGCCTGCCAGAGAGGCGAGATGCGCAAGCCAGGGATCGATCGGGTCCCCCTCTGCGCGCTGTAACCCTCGGTCCGGTCCTGTCGCCGTAACCCTCAGTCCAGTCCGATCTTAGACTGGGAATGGACTCTGTATGTGTAAGCCAACTGATGAAACGTGCGGGCAGGCGAGCACTACGTCGACCAGAGAGACGGGATACTCAAGCCGTGGATCGATAGTGTGGTAGGTGGGTTTACGCTCATCTTCATATTTCTACATGCCAATGCCATTTTTATGGCTTGTAAATTCAAACAGTGGTCCCTTGAGCCTTCACGTGAAGTTTCATGGCAAGACGACTCATTTTCTATTTTTCACGATTTTTGAAACTTTTTACGGTTCGGGATTTTTTACAATTTTTTCGAAAGGAGTTTTGGCCTTGAATTGGTAGGCGTGATCCTTGTATTTTTTTTGGCATGCACAAAAAATTTCAGCTAAAAACTCGAAGTGTACAAGATTTTGTGACCATTTGAAAAAAGTGTCCCCATTTCAGGCACTTTAATGGCTACTGGCAGCAATCCTGTAAAATCTCAAATGCTCTTCAAGGGGGTGTGAGTTCTTGAGGTCTGATGAGGGATAGGGGCCAATATAAGGGCCAAGTACCAGCACCGATCACACATCATGTGCGCACACCCCCCCGGCCCCTCGATCGCCAAAACCCCAATGTCGTCGGTCGGGTTCTCGACGATGCTCCGACGATGGTGCCCCGATGAAGAAAAATGCGGCACCAGCACATGCCCGTGCCCAGCATGTGCTCGTAACCCTCAGTCTGGTCCGATCTTAGACTGGGAATGAACTCCATATGCTTAGACTGGGAATGAACTCCGTATGCCTAAGTCAACCCATGAAACGAGCGTGCAGGTGCTCAGTCGGCCAGAGGGGCGGGATGCGCAGGTCGGGGATCGGCCGGGTCCTCCTCTGCATGCTGCCAATCCTACAGCCACAACCCTTGGTCTGATCCAATCTTAGATTGGGAATGAACTCCGTATGCCTAAGCCAACCAACGAAACGAGCGTACGGGCGGTCGGGCGGGCACTACGTCAGCCAAAGAGACGGGATGCACAAGCCATGGAATGATAGGGTGGTAGGTGGGTTTAGGTACATCTTCATATTTCTACGTGCCAATGTCATTTTTATGGCTTGTAAATTCATACAATTGTCCTTTAAGCCTTCACGTGAAGTTTGATGGCAAGACGACTCATTTTCTATTTTTCAGATTTTTAAAACATTTTGCGGTTCGGGAGTTTTTTAAAATTTTTTCGAAAGGAGTTTTGGACCTAAACTTGGTAGACGTGATCCTTGTATTTTTGTTGGCATGCACAAAGAAATTCAGCTAAAAACTCGAAGTGTACAAGATTTTTTGACCATTTGAAAAAAGTGTCTCCATTTCAGACACATTTTAATGGTACTGGCAGCAAACCTGTAAAATCTCAAATGCTCTTTAAGGGGTGTGAGTTCTTAAGGTTTGATGAAGGATAGGGGGCCAATATAAGGGCCAAGTACCAACACCCATCGCACATCATGTGCGCACACCCCCCGGCCCCCCGATCGCTGGAACCCCAATGCCGTCGGTTAGGTTCTCCGGTGATGCTCCGACGATGGTGCCCCGACGAAGAAAAATGCGGCACCAGCACATGCCCAGGCCCAGCATGTGCTGTCGCAACCTTCGGTCGGGTCCAATCTTAGACTGGGAATGAACTCCATATGCATAGACTAGGAATGAACTCCGTATGCCTAAGTCAAGCCATGAAACGAGCGTGCGGGCGCTCAGTCGGCCAGAGGGGCAGGATGCGTAAGCCGGGGATCGGCCAGGTCCCCCTCTACGTGCTACCAATCGTGCTGCCACAATCCTTTGTCTGGTCCAATCTTAGACTGGGAATGAACTCCGTATGCCTAAGCCAACCGACGAAACGAGCAGGCGGGCGGGCACTATGCCAGCAAGAGAGACGGGATGCGCAAGCCGTGGATCAATAGGGTGGTAGGTGGGTTTAGGCACATCTTCATATTTCTGCATGCCAATGCCATTTTTATGGCTTGTAAATTCATCCAATGGTCCCTTAAGCCTTCACGTGAAGTTTCATGGCAAGATGACTCGTTTTCTATTTTTCAAGATTTTCAAAACTTTTTGTGGTTCGGGATTTTTTAAAATTTTTTCGAAAGGATTTTTGGCCCCAAACATGGTAGACGTGATCCTTGTATTTTTGTTGGCATGCACAAAAAAATTCAGCTAAAAACTCGATGTGTACAAGATTTTGTGACCATTTGAAAAAAGTGTCCCCATTTCAGACACTTTAATGGCTACTGGCAGCAAACCTATAAAATCTCAAATGCTCTTTAAAGGGGTGTGAGTTCTCGAGGTTTGATGAGGGATAGGGGGCCAATATAAGGGCCAAGTACGAGCACCAATCACATCATGTGCGCACACCCCCCGGCCCCCCGATCACGGAACCCCAATGCCGTCGGTCAGGTTCTCCGGCGATGCTCCGACGATGGTGCCCCGATAAAGAAAAATATGGCACCAGCACATGCCCGAGCCCAGCATGTGCTGCCACAACCCTTGGTCCAATCCGATCTTAGACTGGGAATGAACTTCGTATGCTTAGACTGGGAATGAACTCCGTATGCCTAAGTCAACCCACGAAATGAGCGTGCGTGCACTCAGTCGGCCAGAGTGGCGGGATGCGCAAGCCGAGGATTGCCTGGGTCCCCCTCTAGGTGCTGCCGATCTTGCTACTGCAACCCTCGGTCTGGTCCGATCTTAGACTGGGAATGAACTCCGTATGCCTAAGCCAACCGACGAAACGAGCAGGCGGGCGGGCACTATGCCAGCAAGAGAGACGGGATGCGCAAGCCGTGGATCGTAAGGGTGGTAGGTGGCTTTAGGCACATCTTCATATTTATGCATGCCAATGCCATTTTTATGGCTTGCAAATTCATACAATGGTCCCTTAAGCCTTCACGTGAAGTTTCATGGCATGACGACTCATTTTCTATTTTTCATAATTTTCAAACCTTTTTCCATTTCGAGATTTTTTAAAATTTTTTCGGAAGGAGTTTTGGCCCCAAACTTGGTAGATATGATCCTTGAATTTTTGTCGGCCTGCACAAAAACATTCAGCTAAAAACTTGAAGCGTACAAGATTTTGTGATCGTTTGAAAAAAGTGTCCCCATTCCAGACACTTTAATGGCTACTTGCAGCAAATCTTAAAATCTCAAATGCTCTTTAAGGGGGCATGTGTTCTTGAGGTTTAATGAGGGATAGGGGGCCGATATAAAGGCCAAGTACCAGCACCCATTGCACATCATGTACGCACACCCCCGCCCCCCAGATCGCCGAAACCCAAATGCCGTCGGTCAGGTTCTCCAGCGATGCTCCGGCGAAGAAAATGCGACACCAGCACATGCCCGAGCCCAGCATGTGCTGCTGCAACCCTCAGTCCGGTTCGATCTTAGACTAGGAATAAACTCCGTATGCTTAGACTGGAATGAACTCCGTATGCCTAAGTCAACCCACGAAACGAGCGAGCGGGTGCTCAGCCGGCCAGAAGGGCGAGATGCACAAGCCGGGGATTGGCCGGGTCCCCCTCTGCGTGCTGCCAATCCTACTACCACAACCCTCGATCCTGTCCGATCTTAGAATGGGAATGAACTCCGTATGCCTAAGCCAATCGACGAAACAAGCGCGGCGGGCGGTCGCTACGCCGGCCAGAGAGACGGGATGCGTAAGCCGTGATCGATAGGGTGGTAGGTGGGTTTAGGCACATCTTCATATTTCTGCAAGCCAATGCCATTTTTATGGATTGTAAATTTGTACAATGGTCCCTTAAGCCTTCACGTGAAGTTTATTGGTAAGATGACTCATTTTCTATTTTCACGATTTTGAAACTTTTTACGGTTCGAGATTTTTTAAACTTTTTTTGAAGGAGTTTTGACCCCAAACTTGGCAGACGTGATCCTTGTACTTTTGTTGGCATGCATAAAAAAATTCAGATAAAAACTCGAAGTGTACAAGATTTTGTGACCATTTGAAAAAAGTGTCCCCATTTCAGACACTTTAATGGCTACTGGCAGCAAACCTGTAAAATCTCAAATGCTCTTTAAGAGGGTGTGAGTTCTTGAGGTTTGATGAGGGATAGGGGGCCAATATAAGGGCCAAGTACCAGTACCCATCGCACATCATGTGCGCACACTCCCCCCGGCCCCCTCGATCGTCAAAACTCCAATGCCGCCGGTCAGGTTCTCTAGCGATGCTCTGGTGATAGTGCCCCGGCAAAGAAAAATGCAGCACCAGCACATGCCTGAGCCCAGCATGTGCTGTCGCAACCCTCGGTCCGGTCCGATCTTAGATTGGGAATGAACTCCGTATGCTTAGACTAGGAATGAACTCTGTATGCCTAAGTCAACCCATGAAACGAGCGTGCGGGCGCTCAGACGGCCAGAGTGGCGGGATGCGCAAGCCGGGGATCGATCGGGTCCCTCTCTGTGTGTTGCTAATCTTGCTGCCGCAACCCTCAGTCCGGTTCGATCTTAGACTGGGAATGAAGTCTGTATGCCTAAGCCAACCGACGAAATGAACGGGCGGGCGGGCAGGCGGGCACTATGCCAGCCAGAGAGACGGGATGCGCAAGCCGTGGACCGGTAGGGTGGTAGGTGGGTTTAGGCACAGCTTCATATTTTTGCATGCCAATGCCATTTTTATGGCTTGTAAATTCATACAATGGTCCCTTAAGCCTTCACGTGAAGTTTCATGGCAAGACGACTCGTTTTCTATTTTTCACGATTTTCAAAACTTTTTGTGGTTCGAGATTTTTAATATTTTTTCGGAAGGAGTTTTGGCCCCAAACTTGGTAGACGTGATCCTTGTATTTTGTTGGCATGCATAAAAAAATTCAGCTAAAAACTCGTAGTGCACAAGATTTTGTGACCATTTGAAAAAGGTGTCCCCATTTCGAACACTTTAATGGCTACTGGCAGCAAACCTGTAAAATCTCAAAAGCTCTTTAAGGGGGTGTGAGTTCTAGAGGTTTGATGAGGGATAGGGGGCCAATATAAGGGCCAAGTACCAGCACCCATCGCACATCATGTGCGCACACCCCCTGGCCCCCCTGATCGCCGGAACCCCAATGCCGCCGGTCAGGTTCTCTAGCGATGGTGCCTCGGTGAAGAAAAATGTGGCACCAGCACAAGCCCGACCCCAGCATGTTCTGCCGCAACCCTCGGTCCAGTCTAATCTTAGACTGGGAATGAACTCCGTATGCTTAGACTGGGAATGAACTCCGTATGCCTAAGTCAACCCACGGAACGAACGTGTCAGCAATCAGCTTACCAGAGGGGCGAGATGCGCAAGCCGAGGATCGGTTGGGTCCCCCTCTGCGTGCTATCGATGTTGCTACTGCAACCCTCAGCCCAGTCCGATCTTAGACTGGGAATGAACTACATATGCCTAAGCCAACCGACGAAACGAGCGGGCGGGTGGGAGGGCGAGCACTACGTCGGCCAGAGAGACGGGATGCGCAAGCCGTGAATCGATAGGGTGGTAAGTGGGTTTAGGCACATCTTCATATTTCTGCATGCCAATGCCATTTTTACGGCTTATAAATTCATATAATGGTCCCTTAAGCCTTCACGTGAAGTTTCATGGCAAGACGACTCATTTTCTATTTTTCACAATTTTTGAAACTTTTTGCGGTTTTGGATTTTTTAAAATTATTTCGGAAGGAGTTTTGGCCCCAAACTTGGTAGACATGATCCTTGTATTTTGTCGGCATGCACAAAAAATTTCGTCTAAAAACGCAAAGTGTACAAGATTTTGTGATCATTTGAAAAAGTGTCCCCATTTCAGACACTTTCATGGCTACTAGCAACAAACCTGTAAAATCTCAAATGCTCTTTAAGGGGGTGTGAGTTCTTGAGGTTTGATGAGGTATAGGGGGCCAATATAAGGGCCAAGTACCAGCACCCATCGCACATCATGTGCGCACACCCCCCCGGCCCCCTCGATCGTCGGAACCCCAATGCCGCCCATCAGGTTCTTCGACGATGCTTCGACGATGGTGCCCCGACGAAGAAAAATGCGGCAGCAGCACATTCTCGAGCCAAGCATGTGCTACCGCAACCCTCAGTCCGGTCCGATCTTAGATTGGGAATTAACTCCGTATGCTTAGACCGGGAATGAACTCCGTATGCCTAAGTCAACACACGAAAGGAGCGTGCGGGCACTCAGCCGGCTAGAGGGGCAAGACGCATAAACCGGGGATCAACCGGTTCCCCCTCTGCATGCTATCGATCCTACTACCGTAACCCTCAGTCTAGTCCCATCTTAGACTGGGAATGAACTCCCTATGCCTAAGCCAACCGACGAAATGAGCGCGCGGGCGGGCACTACGCCGGCCAGAGAGACGGGATGCGCAAGCCGTGGGTCGATAGGGTGGTAGATGGGTTTAGGCACATCTTCATATTTCTACATGCCAATGCCATTTTTATGGCTTATAAATTCGTACAATGGTCCCTTAAGCCTTCACGTGAAGTTTCATGGCAAGACGACTCGTTTTCTATTTTTCACGATTTTCAAAAGTTTTTACGATTTTGAATTTCTTAAAATTATTTCGGAATGAGTTTTTGCCCCAAACTTCGTAGACGTGATCCTTGTATTTTTGTTGGCATGCACAAAAAAATTCAGCTAAAAACTCGAAGTGTACAAGATTTTGTGACCATTTGAAAAAAAGTGTCCCCATTTCAGACACTTTAATTGCTACTGGCAGCAAACCTGTAAAATCTCAAATGCTCTTTAAGGGGGTGTGAGTTCTCGAGGTTTGATGAGGGATAGGGGGCCAATATAAGGGCCAAGTACCAGCACCCATCGTACATCATGTGCGCACAACCCCCCGGCCCCCCGATCGCCGGAACCACAATGTCGTCAGTCAGGTTCTCCGACAATGCTCTAGCGATGGTGCCCCGACAAGGAAAAATGCGGCACCATCGCATGGGCGAGCCTAGCATGTGCTGCCACAACCCTCGGTCCGGTCCGATCTTAGACTGGGAATGAACTCTGTATGCTTAGATTGGGATTGAACTCCGTATGCCTAAGTCAACACACGGAACGAGCGTGTTGGCGCTCAGCCGGCCAGAGAGGCGAGATGCGTAAGCCGGGGATCTACCGGGTCCCCCTCTACGTGCTGTCGATCCTGCTGTCGCAACCCTCGATCCAGTCTGATCTTCTACTGGGAATGAACTCCATATGCCTAAGCCAACTGACGAAACGAGCGGGCGGGCGGGTAGGCGAGCACTACATCGGCCAGAGAGACGGGATGCGCAAGCCGTGGATCGATAAGGTGGTAGGTGGGTTTAGGCACATCTTCATATTTCTGGTTGCCAATGCCATTTTTATGTCTTGTAAATTCATACAATGGTCCCTTAAGCCTTCACGTGAAGTTTCATGGCAAGACAACTCATTTTCTATTTTTCACGATTTTCGAAACTTTTTACGGTTCGGGATTTTTTAAAATTTTTTCGGAAGGATTTTTGGCCCCAAACTTGGTAGACATGATCCTTGTATTTTTTTTGGCATGCAAAAAACAATTCAGCTAAAAACTCAAAGTGTACAAGATTTTGTGACCATTTGAAAAAGTGTTCCCATTTCAGACACTTTAATGGCTACTGGCAGCAAACCTGTAAAATCTCAAATGCTTTTTAAAGGGGGTGTGAGTTCTCGAGGTTTCATGAGGGATAGGGGGCAAATATAAGGGCAAAGTACCAGCACCCATCGCACATCATGTGCGTACACCCCCCCGATCGTCGAAACCCCAATGCTGTCGGTCAGGTTCTCCGATGATGCTCCGGTGATGGTGCCCCGACGAAGAAAAATGTGGCACCAGCACTTGCCCGAGCCCAGTATGTGCTGCCGCAACCTTGGTCTGGTCCGATCTTAGATTGGAAATGAACTCCGTATGCTTAGACTAGGAATGAACTCTGTATGCCTAAGTCAACCCACGAAACGAGCGTGCGGGCGCTCAGCCGGCTAGAGGGGCGGGATGCGCAAGCCAGGGATCAACCGGGTCCCCCACTATGTGCTACCGATCCTGCTGCTGTAACCCTCAGTCTGACCTGATCTTAGACTGGGAATGAACTCTGTATGCATAAGCCAACTGACGAAACGAGCGGGCGGGCGGGCGGGCGGGCACTATGCTGGCCAGGGAGACGGGATGCGTAAGCCGTGGATCGATAGGGTGGTAGCTGGGTTTAGGCACAACTTTATATTTCTACATGCTAATGCAATTTTTATGGCCTGTAAATTCATACAATGGTCCCTTAAGCCTTCACGTGAAGTTTCATGGCAAGACGACTCGTTTTCTATTTTTCATGATTTTTGAAACTTTTTGCGGTTTGGGATTTTTTAAAATTTTTTTGAAAGAAGTTTTGGCCCCAAACTTGGTAGACGTGATCCTTGTATTTTTGTTGGCATGCACAAAAAAATTCAGCTAAAAACTCGAAGTGTACAAGATTTTGAGACCATTTGAAAAAAATGTCTCCATTTCAGACACTTTAATGGCTACTGGCAACAAACCTGTAAAATCTCAAATGCTCTTTAAGGTGGTGTGAGTTCACAAGGTTTGATGAGGGATAGGGGGCCAATATAAGGGCCAAGTACCAGCACCCATCGCACATATGTACGCACACCCCCCCGACCTCCCCGATCGTCGAATCCCCAATGCCACCGGTCAGGTTCTCCGACGATGCTCTGACGATGGTGCCCCGACAAAGAAAAATGTGGCACCAGCTCATTCCTAAGCCCAGCATGTGCTGCCATAACCCTCGGTCTGGTTCGATCTTAGACTAGGAATGAACTCCTTCTGCTTAGACTGGGAATGAACTCCGTAAGCCTAAGTCAAGCGTGCGGGCGCTCAGTCGGGTAGAGGGGCGGGATACGCAAGTTGGCATGCACAAAAAAATTCAGCTAAAAACTTGAAGTGTACAAGATTTTGTGACCATTTGAAAAAAGTGTCCCTATTTCAGACACTTTAATGGCTACTGACAGCAAACCTGTAAAATCTCAAATGCTCTTTAAGGGGGTGTGAGTTCTCGAGGTTTGATGAGGGATAGGGGGCCAATATAAGGGCCAAATACCAGCACCCATTGCACATCATGTGTGCACACCCCCTTCGGACCCACCGATCACCGAAACCCCAATGCCGTCGGTCAGGTTCTCTGGCAATGCTCCGACGATGGTGCCCCAGCGAAGAAAAATACAACACCAGCACATGCCTGAGCCCAGCATGTGCTGCCATAACTTTCGGTTCGGTCCGATCTTAGACTGGGAATGAACTCCGTATGCCTAAGTCAACCCACGAAAATGAGCGTGCGGGCGCTCAACCGGCCAGAGGGGCAGGATGCGCAAGTCGGGGATCGGCCGTGTCCCCCTCTATGTGCTGTCGATCCTACTACCGTAACCCTCGGTCCGGTCCAATCTTTGACTGGGAATGAACTCCGTATGCCTAAGCCAACCGACGAAACGAACGGGCGGGCGGGCAGGCACTACGCCGGCCAGAGAGACAGGATGCGCAAGCCATGGATCGATAGGGTGGTAGGTGGGTTTAGGCACATCATAGTATTTCTGCGTGCCAATGCCATTTTTATGGCTTGTAAATTCATACAATGGTCTCATAAGGCTTCACGTGAAGTTTCATGGCAAGACGACTCGTTTTCTATTTTTCATGATTTTTGAAACATTTTACGGTTCAGGATTTTTTAAAATTTTTTCGAAAGGAGTTTTGGACCCAAACTTGTAGACGCGATACTTCTATTTTTGTTGGCGTGCACAAAAAAAAAACAGCTAAAAACTCGAAGTGTACAAGATTTTCTGACCATTTGAAAAAAATGTCCCCATTTTAGACACTTTAATGGCTACTGGCAGCAAACTTGTAAAATCTCAAATGCTCTTTAAGGGGGTGTGAGTTCTCGAGGTTTGATGAGGGATAGAGGGCCAATATAAGGGCCAAGTACCGGCACCCATCGCACATCATGTGCGCACACCCCCCGGCCCCCCCGATCGTCGAAACCCCAATACTGTCGGTCAGGTTCTCCGACGATGGTGCCCCGGTGAAGAAAAATACGGCACCAGCACTTGCCCGAGCCCAGCATGTGCTACCGTAACCTTCGATCCGATCCAATCTTAGATTGGGAATGAACTCCGTATGCCTAAGTCAACCCATGAAACAAGTTTGTAGGTGCTCAGCCGGCCAGTGGAGAGGGATGCGCAAGTCGGCCATCGACCGGGTCCCCCATTGCGTGCGGCCGATCCTGCTGCTGCAACCCTCAGTCCGATCCAATCTTAGACTGGGAATGAACTCCGTATGCCTAAGCCAACTGACGAAAAGAGCGGGTGGACGGGCGGGCGAGCATTACGCCGGCCTAAGACACGGGATGCGCAAGTCGTCGATCGATAGGCTGGTAGGTGGGTTTAGGCACATCTTCATATTTCTGGGTGCCAATGCCATTTTTAGGGCTTGTAAATTCATACAATGGTCCCATAAGCCTTCACGTGAAGTTTCATGGCAAGACGACTCATTTTCTGTTTTTCACGATTTTTGAAACTTTTTGTGGT
Source organism: Durio zibethinus (assembly GCF_002303985.1). Next base: position 28,038 of record NW_019167848.1, on the reverse strand, counting down.
TCGAGATTTTTTAAAATTTTTTCAGAAGGATTTTTGGCCCCAAACTTGCTAGATGTGATCCTTGTATTTTTGTTGACATGCAAAAAAAAATTCAGCTAAAAACTCGATGTGTACAAGATTTTTGTGACCATTTGAAAAAAGTGTGCCCATTTCAAACACTTTAATAGCTACTGGCAGCAAACCTGTAAAATCTCAAATGCTTTTTAAGGGGGTGTGAGTTCTCGAGGTTTGATGAGGGATAGGGGGCCAATATAAGGGCCAAGTACCAGCACCCATCACACATCATGTGCGCACACCCCCCCGGGCCCCCCGATTGTCGAAACCCAATGCCGCCGGTCAGGTTCTCCGGTGATGCTCCGGTGATAGTGACCCGGCGAAGAAAAATACGGCACCAGCACATGTCTGAGCCCAGTATGTGCTGCCACAACCCTCGGTCTGGTCCGATCTTAGACTGGGAATGAACTCCGTATGCTTAGACTGAGAATGAACTCTATATGCCTAAGTCAACCCACGAAATGAGCGTGCGGGCGCTCAGCCGGCCAGAGGGGTGGGATGCGCAAGCTAGGGATCGATCAGGTTCCCCTCTGCGTGCTGCCGATCCTACCACTGCAACACTCAGTCTGGTCCAATCTTAGACTGGGAATGAACTCCGTATGCCTAAGCGAACCGACGAAACGATCGGGCGGGAGGGCACTACGCCGGCCAGAGAGACGGGATGCGCAAGCCATGGATCGATAGGGTGGTAGGTGGGTTTAGGCACATCTTCATATTTTTGCATGCCAATGCCATTTTTATGCTTGTAAATTCATACAATGGTCCCTGAAGCCTTCACGTGAAGTTTCATGGCAAGACGACTCGTTTTTTATTTTTCACGATTTTTGAAACTTTTTTTGGTTCGGGATTTTTTAAAATTTTTTCAAAAGGCATTTTGGCACCAAACTTGGTAGACGTGATCCTTGTATTTTTGTTGGCATGTATAAAAAAATTCAACTAAAAACTCAAAGTGTACAAGACTTTGTGACCATTTGAAAAAAGTGTCCCCATTTTAGACACTTTAATTGCTACTGGCAGCAAAATTGTAAAATCTCAAATGCTCTTTAAGAGGGTGTGAGTTCTCGAGGTTTGATGAGGGATAGGGGGCCAATATAAGGGCCAAACAATGGCACCCATTGCCCATCATGTGCGCACATCGCCCGGCCCTCCCGATCGTTGGAATCCCAATGCCATCGATCAGGCTCTCCGACGATGCTCCGACATGGTGCCCCGATGAAGAAAAATGCGGCACCAGTACATGCCCGAGCCCAACATGTGCTGCTTCAATCCTCGGTCTGATCGATCTTAGACTGGGAATGAACTTCGTATGCCTAAGTGAACCCACGAAACGAACGTGCGGGCGCTCAGCCGGCCAGAGGGGTGGGATGCGCAAGCCGGGGATCGGTCGGGTTCCCCTCTGTGTGCTGGCGATCTTGCTGTCTCGACCCTCGGTCTGGTCCGGTCTTAGACTGGGAATGAACTCCGTATGGCTAAGCCAACCGATGAAACAAGCAGGCGGGCGGGCACTATGTCGACCAAAGAGGCGGGATGCGTAACTCATGGATCAATAGGGTGGTAGGTGGGTTTAGGCACATCTTCATATTTTTGTGTTCCAATGCCAATTTTGTGGCTTGTAATTTCATACAATGGTCCCTTAAGCCTTCACGTGAAGTTTCATGGCAAGACAACTCGTTTTCTATTTTTCATGATTTTCCAAACTCTTTACGGTTCGGGATTTTTTAAAATTTTTTCGGAAGGAGTTTTGGCCCCAAACTTGGTAGATGTGATCCTTGTATTTTTTTTGGCATGCACAAAAAAATTCAGCTAAAAACTCGAAGTGTACAGGATTTTGTGACCATTTGAAAAAAGTGTCCCCATTTCAGACGCTTTAATAACTACTGGCAGCAAACCTGTAAAATCTCAAATGCTCTTTAAGGGGGTGTGAGTTCTCGAGGTTTGATGAGGCATAGGGGGCCAATATAAGGGCCAAGTACCAGCACCCATCACACATCATGTGCGCACACCCCCGCCCCCCCGATCGCTGGAATCCTAATGCCATCAATCAGGTTCTCCGGTGATGCTCCAACGATGGTGCCCCAGTGAAGAAAAATGCGACACCAGCACATGCCCGAGCCCAGCATGTGCTGCCGCAACCCTCGGTCCGATCCGATCTTAGACTGGGAATGAACTTCGTATGCCTAAGTCAACCAACGAAACGAGCGTGTGGGCATTCAGCCGGCCAGAGGGGCGGGATGCGCAAGCTGGGGATCGGTCGGGTCCCCCTCTGCGTGCTGCCGATCCTGCTACCACAACAATCAGTCTGGTCTGATCCTAGAATGGAAATGAACTCCGTATGCCTAAGCCAACCAACAAAACGAGCAGACAGGCGAGCGGGCGGGCGGGCACTACGTCGTCTAGAGAGGCGGGAAGCATAAGCCGTGGAACGATAGGGTGGCAGGTGGGTTTGGGTACATTTTCATATTTTTGCGTGCCAATGCCATTTTTATGGCTTCTAAATTCATACAATGGTCCCTTAAGCCTTCACGTTGAGTTTCATGGCAAGATGACTCGTTTTCTATTTTTCACGATTTTCAAAACTTTTTACGGTTTGAGATTTTTTTTAATTTTTTTGAAAGGCATTTTGGTGCCAAACTTGGTAGACGTGATCCTTGTATTTTTTTTGAAATGTATAAAAAAATTCAGCTAAAAACTCGAAGTGTACAAGACTTTGTGACCATTTGAAAAAAGTGTCCCCATTTCAGACACTTTAATGGCTACTGGCAGCAAACTTGTAAAATCTCAAATGCTCTTTAAGGGGGTGTGAGTTCTCGAGGTTCGATGAGGGATAGGGGGCCAATATAAGGACCCATCGCACATCATGTGCGCACACCCCCAGACCCCCATGATCGCTGGAATCCCAATGCCATCAATCAGGTTCTCCGGTGATGCTCCGACGATGGTGCCCCGATGAAGAAAAATACGGCACCAGCACATGCCCAAGCCCAGCATGTGCCGTTTCAATCCTTGGTCCGATCCGATCTTAGATTGGGAATGAACTCCGTATGCCTAAGTCAACCCACGAAACGAACGTGCGGGCACTCAACCGGCCAGACGGGCGGGATGCGCAAGCCGGGGATCGACCGGGTCCCCCTATGCGTGCTGCCACAACCCTTGGTCCGGTCTGATCTTAGACTGGGAATAAACTCCGTATGCCTAAGCCAACCGACGAAACGAGCGGACGGGCGGGTGGGCTCTGCGCCGGCCAGAGAGGCAGGATGTACAAGTCGTGGATCGATAGGGTGGTAGGTAGGTTTAGGCACATCTTCATATTTCTACGTGCCAATGCCATTTTTATGGCTTGTAAATTCATAAATGGTCCCTTAAGCCTTCACGTGAAGTTTCATGGCAAGATGACTCGTTTTCTATTTTTCACGATTTTCAAAACTTTTTACGGTTTGATATTTTTTAAAATTTTTGCGAAAAACATTTTGGCTCCAAACTTGGTAGACGTGATCCTTTTATTTTTGTTGGCATGTATAAAAAAATTCAGCTAAAAACTCGAAGTGTACAAGACTTTGTGACCATTTGAAAAAAGTGTCCCCATTTTAGACACTTTAATGGCTACTGGCAGCAAACTTGTAAAATCTCAAATGCTCTCTAAAGGGGTGTGAGTTATCAAGGTTTGATGAGGGATAGGGGGCCAATATAAGGGCCAAGTACCAGCACCCATCGCACATCATGTGCGCACACCCCCCGGCCCCCCCGATCGTTGGAATCCCAATGCCATCGATCAGGTTCTCCGGCGATCCTCTGACGATGGTGCCCCAATGAAGAAAAATACGACACCAGCACATGCCCGAGCCCAGCTTGTGCTGCTTCAATCCTCGATCCGATCCGATCTTAGACTGGGAATGAACTCCGTATGCCTAAGTCAATCGACGAAACGTGTGGGCCGACGGGTCTACGTCGACCAGAGAGGCGAGATGTGCAAGCCGTAGATTGATATGGTGGTAGTTGGGTTTAGGCACATCTTCATATTTCTGCGTGCCAATGCCATTTTTATGGCTTGTAAATTCATAAATGGTCCCTTAAGCCTTCACGTGAAGTTTCATGACTCGTTTTCTATTTTTTACGATTTTCGAAACTTTTTGCTGTTCGGGATTTTTTAAATTTTTTTCGAAAGGCGTTTTGGCCCCAAACTTGGTAGACGTGATCCTTGCATTTTTGTTGGCATGCATAAAAAAATTCAGCTAAAAACTCAAAGTGTACAAGATTTTGTGACCATTTGAAAAAATTGTCCCCATTTCAGACACTTTAATGGCTACTGGTAGCAAACTTGTAAAATCTCAAATGCTCTTTAAGGGGGTGTGAGTTCTCGAGGTTTGATGACGGATAGGGGGTCAATATAAGGGCCAAGTACCAGCACCCATCGCACACCATGTGCGCACACCCCCCCCGGCCCCCCGATTGTCGAAACCCGAATGCTGCCAGTCAGGTTCTCCAACGATGCTCCGGTGATGTTGCCCCGACGAAGAAAAATGCGACACCAGCACATGCCCGAGCCCAACAAGTGCTGCCGCAACCCTCGGTCTGGTCCGATCTTAGGCTGGGAATGAACTCCGTATGCCTAAGTCAACCCACGAAACGAGCGTACGGGTGCTCAGCTAGCCAGAGGGGCGGGATGCACAAGCCGGGGATCAGCCGAGTCCCCCTCTGTGTGCTGTCGATCCTGCTGCTGCAACCCTCGGTCTGGTCTAATCTTAGACTGGGAATGAACTCCGTATGCCTAAGCAAACCGACGAAACGAGCGGGTGAGCGGACGGGCAGGCGGGCGGGCGGGCGGGAACTACGCTAGCTAGAGAGGCGGGATGCGCAAGCCGTGGACCGATAGTGTGGTAGGTGGGTTTACGCACATCTTCATATTTCTACATGCCAATGCCATTTTTATGGCTTGTAAATTCATACAATGGTCGTTTTAGCCTTCGCGTGAAGTTTCATGGCAAGATGACTCGTTTTCTAGTTTTCATGATTTTTGAAACTTTTTACGGTTCGGGATTTTTTAAAATTTTTTAGGAAGGAGTTTTGGCCCCAAACTTGGTAGATGTGATCCTTGTATTTTTGTTGGCATGCATAAAAAAATTCAGCTAAAAACTCAAATTCTACAAGACTTTGTGACCATTTGAAAAAAGTGTCCCCATTTTAGACACTTTAATGGCTACTGGCAGCAAACCTGTAAAATCTCAAATGCTCTTTAAGGGGGTGTGACTTCTCGAGGTTTGATGAGGGATAGGGGGCCAATATAAGGGCCAAGTACCAGCACCCATCGCACATCATGTGCGCACACCCCCCCGGCCCTCCCGATCGTCGGAACCACAATGTCACCGGTCAGGTTCTCTGATGATGCTCCGGTGAAGGTGCCCCGACGAAGAAAAATATGGCACCAGCACATGCCTGAGCCTAGCATGTGCTACCGTAACCCTCGGTGTGGTCCGATCTTAGACTGGGAATGAACTCCGTATGCCTAAGTCAACCCACGAAACGAGCGTACGGGCGCTCAACCAGCCAGAGGGGCGGGATGCGCCAGCTGGGGATCGGTCGGGTCCCCCTCTCCATGCTGCCGATCTTGTTGCCGCAACCCTCGATCTGGTCCAATATAAGGGGATGTGAGTTCTCGAGGTTTGATGAGGGATAAGGGGCCAATATAAGGGCCAAGTTTCAGCACCCATCGCACATCATGTGCGCACACCCCCTCGACCCCCCCATCGTCAAAACCCTAATGACGTCGGTCAGGTTCTCCGCGATGCTCCGGTGATGGTGCCCTGGTGAAGAAAAATGCAACACCAGCACATGCTCGAGCCTGGCACGTGCTGCCTCAACCCTTGGTCCGGTCCGATCTTTGACTGGGAATGAACTCCGTATGCTTAGACTGGGAATGAACTCCGTATCCCTAAGTCAACCCATGAAACAAGCATGCGGGCGCTCAACCAACCAGAGGGGCAGGATGCGTAAGCCAGGGATCGGTCGGGTCCCCCTCTGTGTGCTGCCGATCCTACTACTGCAACCCTCAGTCCGGTCTGATCTTAGACTGGGAATGAACTTCGTATGCCTAAGCCAACCGACGAAACGAGCGGGCGGGTGGGCAGGCGGGAGGGCACTACGTCGGCCAGAGAGGCGGGATGCGCAAGCCGTGGATCGATAGCGTGGTGGGTGGGTTTAGGCACATCTTCATATTTCTGCATGCCAAAGCCATTTTTATCGCTTGTAAATTCATACAATGGTCCCTTAAGCCTTCACATGAAGTTTCATGGCAAGACGACTCATTTTTTATTTTTCATGATTTTTGAAACTTTTTACGATTTGAGATTTTTAAAATTTTTTCGAAAGGATTTTTGGCCCCGAACTTGGTAGACATGATCCTTGTATTTTTTTTGGTACGTAAAAAAAAAATTCAGCTAAAAACTCGAAGTGTACAATATTTTGTGACCATTTGAAAAAAGTATCCCCATTTCAGACACTTTAATGGCTACTGGTAGCAAACCTGTAAAATCTCAAATGCTCTTTAAGGGGGTGTGAGTTCTTGAGGTTTGATGAGGGATAGGGGACCAATATAAGGGCCAAGTACCAGCACCCATCACACATCATGTGCGCACACCCCCCGGCCCCCCCGATCGCTGGAACCCTAATGCCGCCAGTCAGGTTCTCCGGTGATGCTCTGGCAATGGTGCCCCGACGAAGAAAAATGTGGCACCAGCACATACCCGAGCCCTATATGTGCTACAGGAACCCTCAGTCCGGTCCGATCTTAGATTGGGATTGAACTCCGTATGCTTAGACTGGGAATGAACTCCGTATGCCTAAGTCAACCCATGAAACAAGCGTGTGGGCACTCAGTCGGCTAGTGGGGTGGGATGCACAAGCTGGGGATCGGTCGGGTCCCCCTCTGCGTGCATAGATCCTACTACCACAACCCTCGATCCGGTCTGATCTTAGACTGGGAATGAACTCCATATGCCTAAGCCAACCGACGCAAAGAGCGGGCGGGCAGGCACTACGCCGACCAGAGAGACAGGATGCGCAAGCCATGGATTGATAGGGTGGTAGGTGGGTTTAGGCACATCTTCATATTTCTACGTGCCAACGCCATTTTTATGGCTTGTAAATTCATACAATGGTCCCTTAAGCCTTCACGTGAAGTTTCATGGCAAGACGACTCATTTTCTATTTTTTGGAAGGAGTTTTGGCCCTAAACTTGGTAGACGTGATCCTTGTATTTTTGTTTGCATGCACAAAAAAATTCAGCTAAAAACTCGAAGTGTACAAGATTTTGTGACTATTTGAAAAAAGTGTCCCCATTTCGAACACTTTTGTGGCTACTGGCAGCAAACCTGTAAAATCTCAAATGCTCTTTAAGGGGGTGTGAGTTCTCGAGGTTTAATGAGGGATAGGGGGCCAATATAAGGGCCAAGTACTAGCACCCATCACACATCATGTGCGCACACCCCCTGACCCGCCCGATCGCTAGAACCCCAATGCCGTCTGGCGATGGTGGCCCGGTAAAGAAAAATATGGCGCCGACACATGCTCGAGCCCAGCATGTGCTACCGTAACCCTCGGTCCAGTCTGATCTTAGACTGGGAATGAACTCCGTATGCTTAGACTGGGAATGAACTCCGTATGCCTAAGTCAAGCCACGAAACGAGCGTACGGGCGCTCAATCGGCCAAAGGGGCAGGATACGTAAGCCGAGGATTGGTCGGGTCCCCTTCTGCGAGCTACCGATCCTGCTACTACAACCCTCGGTCCGGTCTGATCTTAGATTGGGAATAAACTTCGTATGCCTAAGCCAACCGATGAAACGAGCGGACGGGCGGGCGGGCACTACGTCGGCCAAGAGACGGGATGCGTAAGTCGTGGATCGATAGGGTGGTAGGTTGGTTTAGGCACATCTTCATATTTCTGCATGTGAATGCCATTTTTATGGCTTGTAAATTGATACAATGGTCCCTTAAGCCTTCACGTGAAATTTCATGCAAGACGACTCGTTTTCTATTTTTCACGATTTTTGAAACTTTTACGGTTTAGAATTTTTTTAAAGTTTTTTGGAAGGAGTTTTGGCCCCAAACTTGGTAGACGTAATCCTTGTATTTTTGTTGGCATGCACAAAACAATTCAGCTAAAAAACTCGAAGTGGACAAGATTTGTGACCATTTCAAAAAAGTGTCCCCATTTTAGACACTTTAATGGCTACTGGCAGCAAACCTGTAAATCTCAAAAGCTTTTTCAAGGGGTGTGAGTTCTCGAGGTTTGATAAGGGATAGGGGGCCAATATAAGGGCCAAGTACCAGCACCCATAGCATATCATGTACGCACACCCCCCGGCCCCCCAGATCGTCGGAACCCCAATGCCATCCGACGATGATGCCCCGACGAAAGGAAAATGCGGCACCAGCACATTCCTCAGCCCAGCATGTGCTACCGCAACCCTCAGTCCGGTCTGATCTTAGACTGGGAATGAACTCCGCATCCTTAGACTGGGAATGCACTCCGTATGCCTAATTCAAGCCATGAAATGAGCGTGCGGGCGCTCAACCGGCCAGAGGGGCGGGATGCGTAAGCCGGGGATCGACCGAGTCCCCTCTGCATGCTACCAATCTTGTTGCCGTAACCCTCGGTCTGGTCCGATCTTAGTCTGGGAATGAACTCCGTATGCTTAAGCCAACCGACGAAACGAGCGGGCGGGCGGGCACTACGCCGGCCAGAGGGACGGGATGCGCAAGCCGTGGATCGATAGGGTAATAGGTTGGTTTAGGCACATCTTCATATTTCTGCATGTGAATGCCATTTTTATGGCTTGTAAATTCATACAATGGTCCCTTAAGCCTTCACGTGAAGTTTCATGGCAAGATGACTCGTTTTTTATTTTTCATGATTTTTGAAACTTTTTACGGTTTGGGATTTTTTAAAATTTTTTTGGAAGGAGTTTTGGTCCCAATCTTGGTAGACGCAGTCCTTGTATTTTTGTTGGCATGCACAAAACAATTCAGCTAAAAACTCGAAGTGTACAAGATTTTGTGACCATTTGAAAAAAGTGTCCCCATTTCAAACACTTTAATGGCTACTGGCAGAAACCTGTAAAATCTCAAATGCTCTTTAAGGGGGTGTGAGTTCTCAAGGTTTGATGAGGGATAGGGGGCCAATATAAGGGCCAAGTACCAGCACCCATCGCACATCATGTGCACACACCCACCCAGCCCCCTGATCGCTAGAACCCCAATGCCGTCGGTCAGGTTCTCCGACGATGCTCCGGCGATGGTGCCCCGGTGAAGAAAAATGCGGCACCAGCACATGCCCAAGCCCAACATGTGCTGTCGCAACCCTTGGTCCGGTCTAATCTTAGACTGGGAATGAACTCTGTATGCTTAGACTAGGAATGAACTCCGTATGCCTAAGTCAACCCATGAAACTAGCATACGGGTGCTCAGCCGGCCAGAGGGGCGGGATGTGCAAGACGGGGATCGGTCGGGTCCCCCTCTACGTGCTACCAATCCTGCTGCCACAACCCTTGGTCCGGTTCGATCTTAGATTGGGAATGAACTCCGTATGCCTAAGCCAACCGATGAAACGAGCGGGCGGGCGGGCGGGCCCTATGTCGGCCAGAGAGACGGGATGCGCAAGCCGTGGATCGATAGGGTGGTAGGTGGGTTTAGGCACATCTTCATATTTTTGCTGGCCAATGCCATTTTTATGGCTTGTAAATTCATACAATGGTCCCTTAAGCCTTCATGTGAAGTTTCATGGCAAGACGACTCGTTTTCTATTTTTCACGATTTTCAAAACTTTTTGCGGTTCGGAATTTTTCAAACTTTTTTGGAAGGAATTTTGGCCCCAAACTTGGTAGACATGATCCTTGTATTTTTGTTGGCATGCCTAAAAAAATTTAGCTAAAAACTCGAAGTGTACAAGATTTTGTAACCATTTGAAAAAAGTGTCCCCATTTTAGACACTTTAATGGCTACTGGCAGCAAACCTATAAAATCTCAAATGCTCTTTAAGGGGGTGTGAGTTCTTGAGGTTTGATGAGGGATAGGGGGCCAATATAAGGGCCAAGTACCAGCACCCATCGCACATCATGTGCGCACACCCACCCGGCCCCCCCGATCGCCGGAACCCCAATGCCTCCGACGATGGTGCCCCAACGAAGAAAAATACGGCACCAGCACATGCTCGAGCCCAGCATGTGCTGCCGTAACCCTCGATCCGGTCCAATCTTAGACTGGGAATGAACTCCGTATGCTTAGACTAGGAATGAACTCCGTATGCCTAAGTCAACCCATGAAACGAGCGTGCGGGCGCTCAACCGGCCAGTGGGGCGGGATGCGCAAGCCGGGGATCGATCGCGTTTTCCTCTACGTGCTACCGATCTTGCTGCCGCAACCCTCGGTCTGGTCTGATCCTATACTGGGAATGAACTCCGTATGCCTAAGCCAACTGATGAAATGAGCGGGCGGGCTGGCGGACGGGTACTATGCCGGCCAGAGAGACAAGATGCGCAAGTCGTGGATCGATAGGGTGGTAGGTGGGTTTAGGCACATCTTCATATTTCTGCATTCCAATGCCATTTTTATGGCTTGTAAATTTATACAATGGTCCCTTAAGCCTTCACGCGAAGTTTCATGGCAAGACGACTCGTTTTCTATTTTTCACGATTTTTGAAACTTTTTGAGGTTCAAGATTTTTTAAAATTTTTTCGAAAGGCATTTTGTTCCCAAACTTGGTAGACGTGATCCTTGTATTTTTGTTGGCCAGCACAAAAAAATTCAGCTAAAAACTCGAAGTGTACAAGATGTTGTGACCATTTGAAAAAAGTGTCCCCATTTCGAACACTTTAATGGCTACTGGCAGCAAACCTGTAAAATCTCAAATGCTCTTTAAGGGGGTGTGAGTCCTCGAGGTCTGATGAGGGATAGGGGGCCAATATAAGGGCCAAGTACCAGCACCCATCGCACATCATGTGCGCGCACCCCCTTGGCCCCCTGTAGACACCCAATTAGGTCCAGGCCCAGATCAGTTGGGCATGGCCCAAATGGGTATAGCCCAATTCTATTTTTTTACCTTATATTTTTTTCCCTTTTTTCTTTTTCCTTCTTTTGTATTTTATGTATTTTATTATTTATTATTATTATTATTATTATGTATATCTTTATTTTTTTTCTATTAATATTTATATGTAATTTATTTATATAGTTATATATTTATTATTATATTATAATTTTTTTTTGGGAATATTTTTGGATTTATTTTATTTTATTTTTTAATTATCTGTTAATTTTATTCTATTCATTTATCTGATTTGTTTTATTTATTCGATTATTATTATTATTTTTTCTTTCTTTCTTTTTTTGAGGGCTGGGATTGAAAGTTGAAGAATCCCACTGTGAATGGGAATTCAATCAGAAGAGTCCAGTTGGATTCAAAGATTGAATTCCCGTCCAAGGAGGAATTGGGATTGATCAGGAACTCCTGATCAATCCCTATAAAAGGGACCTCTGGAACAGAATGAAGAACACACAAAAAACAGTAAGCAAAAGCTACTGATTGAGAGAGTAGGGATGTATAGAGAGCTAAGAAAAGGTTTAGGAGTGTTCTGGGAGTGAGAAGAAATTTTTTGAGAATTTTTGGTAATTTTTTTCTAGGAATTTCTGGAAAATTCTAGATTCCGATGAATTTTCCAGCGAAGTTTGAATTTTTCGACGAAAATTTTGGCCAACCTTGAAGTTTCCGGTGACCTGCCCAGTTTTCAGTAAGAATCTCAGAAACCGGTGATCTTTCGGTGAACTTTCGACGAACTTCCAGCGAAAAAACCTAGATTTCGATGAAAAAACCCAGAATCTGACGAAAATCTCACCGGAGTTCTTCAGCCTTTTAGAGAGAAGGGAGAGGAAAAAGGAAGAAGAGTGAGAAAGGGGAGGAGCGTTTTGCCGAAAAATAGAGGGAAGTGCCTTTTATACCTTCTCAAAACGACGTCATTTTGGCCTTAAGTGACCCAGAGGATCCGCGCATTTTGCCATGACCCAACCCGACCCAAGCGTCGACCCGCTTCCTGACCCGTGCGTGCCAGCCCCCCTCTTCACACGTAACTGAACTCCCGAACCCTGTTCTGGTTAGCAGACCTGAACCTATTCTTTTAGGGACCCTTAAACTTAGGTGTCCCCTAAAAGGACAGATTCTTTAGGTGGCCAATCGCACCTAGATAAAAAAAGATTGGTGGCAACTCCCTTAAGTCAGTGTCTAGCGATAGATCCCCAGATCTAGACGTTATGATAGCTTGGCGACTCCGCTGGGGACCTTGAGAGTCAGGCCAGCAAATAATTTGTGTTATCTAAAAGCCAAATGAAATTGAACCTTGTTGTATATATGTGTTGTTATTCATTCATGTTTTATTTACTTTGTTAATTATGTCATTCATGTGCATGTGCATAACATGAGCTCTACACCCGAGCTCCGTCCCTCTAGGAGGGAGTAAAGTACCTATTGCTTTCGTGAGGTCTAATGCCTCCGCAGTGGCTAGCGAAATACTCCTACCCAAATTGAACCTTTTCTGCTTGTAGCTTATAATGGGTGAGGATTAGGGTGCCTTACTAGTCTATGATGGACAGGGATGTAAGGAGCAATTTGAGGACCTTTAGACTTTGACCTTAAAACCGCATGTAGTGAACCTTAAGAGTGACTACACCTAAGATAGAGCCCTTTCTACCCAATGATAGATATACCCTGAAATTAGGACACAAAAAGGGTGTTTGTCTAATCATTTTGATTGTTTAACTTTGTGTATTATTTTTATCATATGTAACATTATGCATCAACATCACTTTCATTTCATCCATGGAACTAACTATGTTGTTTTTCTGATTGTATGCATCTGCATTATTTTCATGATCATGTTTTAACATAATCATTTGCATTCATTTCATACTAGATTTCATTCAGAAAAATGTACATTTCATTTGTGTATCAAAGCATCATACATAAGGCACAGCATAACATTTCTAATCATAAGTATGGTACTCAAGGTCTGAGGATAGCTCCATCTAGCAAAAACCCTGCTCATCCATACAACACAAGATCCAGAGCAAGGCAAATGGAAGAGGAAAGTTCTCATAGATTTGAAAAGCTAGAAAAAGCTCAGGAGAAGATTGAAAGTGAACTAAGCAAGATTCTGGAGGCCCTTAATAACATGAATAAAGGAAAAAGAGTTGAAGGAAGTACGAGTCAGCAAGAAGTGGCTAACCCTTTGTACCCTCCAGGTTTTGGCCCACCTCAAGCCCAGTCTGCCCAAGAGGTCCCACCACAACATTTTGCATATCCAACATATCCTGGAATGCCATCAGCTTTCAACCCAGGGCAGTATAATAGCTATATAAATCTTGTCTTCACTGTAAAGGCAGCAGAACCAATTCCTGATCTAGACGATTTAAAAAAAAAAGAGAAGGAAAAGATGAGAGTCAAAGTTGAGGAAAGTTCCAAGATTAGCATGCTAGAGCAAAGGCTAAGGGCTGTGGAAGGATTTAGTTTTTATGGGTCAGTTAATGCTGCTGGGCTCTGCCTAGTTCTTGATGTGGTTATCCCCCATAAGTTCAAAGTACCAAAATTTGAAAAATATGACGGTACAAAATGCCCCAAAACCCACATCACCATGTATTGCAAGAAGATGGTAGCTCATGCACATGATGAAAAACTCTTGATGCATGTTTTCCAAGACAGTCTTACTGGCTCTACGGCCAGATGGTATGTTCAGCTGGATAGGACCCACATTCGCTCTTGGAGCGATATGGCTCATGACTTCATCAGTCAATATCGACACATTATCGATTTGGCTCCTGATCGTTTATCTTTACAGAATCTAGAGAAAAAGGCAAATGAGTCTTTTAAAGAATACGCCCAGAGATGGAGAGATATAGCTTCACAGGTACAACCTCCATTGACAGAAAAAGAGACTACTGTATTGTTTGTTAGCACTTTGAAACCTCCCTATTATGAAAAAATGATAGGGAATGCAACAAAGAATTTTGCCGACATGGTGATCTCTGGAGAAATTATTGAAAGTGCCATAAAAAATGGTAAGTTGAAAGGAGGAGAAACCAAGAAAGCATCAGAAAAGAAGGAAGCTCAAGCTCAAGCTGTGAGCTTTGATAGACAACAATTCAGGGGTTATCAACCCTATCCATCCCAAGGTTACTCTCCATACTATCCCGCTATGAATAATGCCTCATCCTACCCATACCAGCTGGCTCCACAACCACCTTATTCATTCACATACCGATCAATTTATAGCCCTCAAGATCTTACATACAGCCTCAACATTCAAGCTCCTGCAAGAACCCAAATTTGCCCTATTAACCCAGTAAGTGGTTCACGAGAACAACGAACTACTCGAGAAAAACCTGTATTTGATCCAATCCCTATGACTTATATAGAGTTATATCGAGAACTCTATAATAGCCATTTGATTGCCCCCAGCCATGTGGAGCCGCTTAAACCACCCTACCAAAGTGGTATGATCCTACAGCCCACTACGACTATCACTATGGAATTACTGGCCATTCTACTTAAAATTGCATGCTTTAAAGTATAAGGTGCAACGGTTGATCAATGATGGAATGGTAAGTTTTGATCAAGGAAAAGCAACAACATCTAATGTTAGCGCTCTGAGTAAAAGTCAAGAACAGAAAGGGTCCGGAGAGTCACAATGAATTAAGGGGCAAGATGTCAATGGGAGATTCTTCCTTTGATCATATATGAGAATAATTTTTAATGGAGATAAGGCTGGTTGAAGGTTTTTTTGTCATTTTACGATTTCTTTTCAAGTAAGGTTAGATTTCTTTTTTGCAATGTGACTTCACTTGTTATCATTTTAATAAAGTCAAGTCAATGCATTTCATTACCTTTTTCTCTTTCACTTGACCATTACTCCATGCTCCGTTACCTTTCATAACTTTACATTCCCATTCTTAAATTTCAGATGATGAATATTTAGACAATGATAACAATAATTCTGGGATTTAATTTTGAGAACTCATCCATATTAATATGAAAAGATGATTTAAGTAAAAATAGGCTATTACCGGAGGTGAAATAGACATGTCTTGAAGATGTGCAATCTTTTATACAGATTCATGAGCTTTGTTCAATAGATGATGTTCAAGAAAGGTATTCACAATTGAGATGAAAAATGGTCATCTTTCTTTTACCATTCGAAAAACCATTTATTGCTACCCCTTTGAGCCTGTTATGATTTCTTTTTGTGAAGAACCCTAACCAAGGATCACCCTCTACACAGGGGGTAATTTTAGAAAAAATCACAAAAAGATCTCAACAAAAAAAGAAATAAAAGAAAAATGCCACACATGACTTGGGGCAAAGTAATGAGAATCCTTTGTGTGAGGAAAGAAAAAGTAGTGAAATGATGTGGGGCAAAATGTCAAGTTATATCAAATGATCATTTGGTTTTGAACCTTTTTAATACATGTTTTGGGCCTATTATATCCATTTTTTTATGACCCTTCACCTTGGCCTACATTACAACCTTGAAAAGTCCATTTAGATCAAGTGTGAATACTCAATTTGAATGATCATATGTTAAGCGAAGGTATGCTCATGAGGAAGCAATGGAATCATGCTCTAAAGTTTGATGTATGAAAGATATCAACAACGGATGAAAAATGAAAAAAGATGATGAAAAAAGAAAGAAGAAAAAAACAAAAGAAAAAAAGAAGAAAGAAATGAGAAAATGAAAAAAAGAGATTCAAATTGAAAACCTGAAAGGTTGATTTTGATAGAAAAAGATCCAGGTCAAATGGCTCACATGAATGGAAGATCAAAGAAATCTAAAGATCCCTCAAAGACTGGGGCAAAGTTCGCCAAGCTCAAATTGACTTCAACAGTAAATGGAATGAGTTTTTGAAAAAGAATCCTAGATTAATGTTGAGAATTGCCTGATATTCATCATTTAGACATACCATCCATCCCAATGACATGTATCCAATTTATTTCCTTTTTCATTTGCTTTGTACCAAAACAGATCTTCATTGATTATCTTTACCATAGTTCACCTTCTGTTCTCTTATTGTTACACCCTTAGAATGAATTGAGAAAACGCTTGATTGCATCGTATTTGTCAAGATTTGAAATGATAATGAATGAATGAATATGTGCTTAAAAAAGTCTTGTATTCATTTGAAAAGAAATCTAAGATGATGGTGGTGACAAAATGAAGAAATGGTAGAGACCTAAAAGAGATGATTTGGAAGGATATATGATGTGACCAAATAAAGAATATGATGGGGCAAATTTTGAAAAATGGTATAACCAAGAGATGAGTACAAGGATGAATTGATCGATATGACTTGTAAGTTATGATTGAATGATGAAACAATCAGTGGACAGAGTTTGTTTTGAAATGGTTAATGCTAAGAAAATGACCCAGTGATGTGGATGAAACTTGTTGAATGATGGTCAAGTGATGATCGATTGATGAAGCTTATTCCAAAGTATTGAGAAACTGAACAAAAAGATTATGAGTGGAAGAAACAATTAAGAGCTACACTGGTTCGATCTTAGAAGAGCAGTGTAATTGGATCTCTGAAGAATCAAAAGGCTTGATGCCCAAGAAAAGCTTGAGAAACTTGAGTACCATACATTGAACAAGAATTAATTGACCAACATTTGCATAGCATGCATTGAAATTCATATGTATTTGCACAGCATACACTACTTTCAGGAAAGTATAGTGTATAAATTCAAGAAGCAAGGGTGTTCCAACATCCCACATGGAGAAGACAAATGTGAAGGTGTTTTGCAAAATTGAAAAAAAGGCTTGTCAGGTAAGTTCCTAATCCTTGAAATAGGATGTCTTTTGGTATTAGGGTTGATTTATAAGACCTTTGGGCATAATCTCCTGAAATTCCTTCAAACACAACTTTCAAACTCCTTTGGACATGATTGTCAAGGAGCAATTTACTTTCCAAAGTTTCGTTGCCTCTGTTTAGAGGAGCAATTTACTTTTCCAAAGTCGTGGTGCCTCTGTTTAGAGGAGCTATTTACTTTTCCAAAGTCGTGGTGCCTCTCTTTAGAGGAGCATTTTATTTTCCAAAGTCGTGGTGCCTCTGTTTAGAGGAGCAATTTACTTTCCAAAGTCGTGGTGCCTCTGTTTAGAGGAGCAATTTGGTGCCTCTATTTAGAGGAGCAATTTACTTTCCAAAGTTGTGGTGGCTCTGTTTAGAGGAGCAATTTACTTTCAAAAGTCGTGGTGCCTTTGTGTAGAGGAGCAATTTATTTTCCAAAGTCGTTGAGCCTCTGTTTAGAGGGGCTTTGGTCAAAAACAAAAAAAAACAAAAAAACAAAAAAAACAAAAAAAAAACAAAACAAAAAATGACAATGTTGAGTTGAGTCTTGATTGGGTGTCTACGTCTTTGCGTAATTTCTGTTTCACAGAAAATGTGCAAAGAGAGGCAGCTGTAGACACCTAATTAGGTCCAGGCCCAGATCAATTGGGCCTGGCCCAAATGGGTATAGCCCAATTCAATTTTTTTACCTTGTATTTTTTTTCCCTTTTTTCTTTTTCCTTCTTTTGTATTTTATGTATTTTATTATTTATTATTATTATTATTATTATTATGTATATCTTTATTTATTTTTTTTCTGTTAATATTTATATGTAATTTATTTATATAGTTATATATTTATTATTATATTATAATTTTTTTTCTGGAATATTTTGGATTTATTTTATTTTATTTTTTAATTATCTGTTAATTTTATTCTATTCATTTATCTGATTTGTTTTATTTATCCGATTATTATTATTATTTTTTCTTTCTTTTTTTTTGAGGGCTGGGATTGAAAGTTGAAGAATCCCACTGTGAATGGGAATTCAATCAGAAGAGTCCAGTTGGATTCAAAGATTGAATTCCCGTCCAATGAGGAATTGGGATTGATCAGGAACTCCTAATCAATCCCTATAAAAGGACCTCTGGAATAGAATGAAGAACACACAGGAAAACAGTAAGCAAAAGCTACTGATTGAGAGAGTAGGACGTATAGAGAGCTAAGAAAAGGTTTAGGAGTGTTCTGGAGTGAGAAGAAATCTTTGAGAATTTTTGGTGATTTTTCTGGGAATTTCTGTAAAATTCCAGATTCCGATGAATTTTTGATGAAGTTTGAATTTTTCGACGAAAATTCCGACCAACCTTGAAGTTTCCGGTGACCTGCCCAATTTCGGTAAGAATTCCCAGAAACTGGTGATCTTCCGGTGAACTTCTGGCGAACTTCCGCGTGAAAAACCCAGATTCCGATGAAAAAACCCAGAATCCGACGAAAATCTCACCGGAGTTCTTCAGCCTTTTAGAGAGAAGGGAGAGGAAAAAGGAAAAAGAGAGAGAGAGGGAAGGAGCATTCTGCTGAAAAACAGAGGGAAGTGCCTTTTATACCCTCTCAAAATGACGTCGTTTTGGCCTTAACTGACCTAGAGGATCCGTGCGTTTTACCGTGATTCGACCCGACCTGAACGTCGACCCACTTCCTAACCCATTCGTGCCAGCCCCCTTCCGAGGCAAGCCGAGCCGAGCCCAGCTTCCCAAGCCACCCCCCGAGCCGTTTCTCTCCTTGAGCCGAGCCGAGCCGAGCCGCGATCCGAGCTGCTCCAGGTTTTTTTTTTTTAATTTTTGAATTTTTTTGAATTTTTTTATTTTCATTTATTTGTTTATTTGTTTTTTTATTTATTAGATTAGGTTTATTTAATATTCTTTTTATCTTAATTTTATTTTTATTTTGTTTTACTTTTCTTTATTTTTCTATTTTTATTATTCTATTTTCTTTAAATAAAAATCAAAATTTCCAAAAAAAATATTTTTAGGGAAAAGTTGAAAGTATCAATTTTCCTTGAAAATCAAAATTTCCAAAAAATATTTTTAGGGAAAAGTTGAAAGTAGCAATTTTCCCTAAAAATAAATTTTCAAAAAAACATTTTTGGGGAAAAGTTGAAAGTATCAATTTTCCTTAAAAATAAATTTTCAAAAAACATTTTTGGGGAAAAGTTGAAAGTATCAATTTCCTTAAGAATAAATTTCAAAAAAATATTTTTGGGAAAAGTTGAAAGTATCAATTTTCCCTACACAAAGAAAACAATCATTCTTTCCTTCCTTTCTATTTTGATTTTGATTTTTCTTTAACTAATCCGACGATGGAGCCTCTGCAAGTGAAACAGTAGTTTTTCTTGCATACTCTTGAGGTGAGGAAATTTTCTCAATTTTTTGCTAAAAGTATTAGAGTCAATTGAGAAAATTTCCAATAATTAATTACTTGGTAAAATTTTAAGGCTTTTGGATAACACAAATTTAAGCTGGTACCATCTTTTAATGGGCGTTGTGAGGGTGCTATAACCTTCCTAACACGTAACCGAACTCCCGAACCCTGTTCTGGTTAGCAGACCTGAACCTATTCTTTTAGGGACCCTTAAACTTAGGTGTCCCCTAAAAGGACTGATTCTTTAGGTGGCCAATCGCATCTAGATAAAAAAAATTGGTGGCGACTCCCTTAAGTCAGTGTCTAGCAATAGATCCCCGGATCTAGACGTTATGACACCCCCGATCGTTGGAACCCCATTGCCGCCAGTCAGGTTCTCCGACGATGCTCCGATGATGGTGCCACGACGAAGAAAAATACGGCACCAGCACAAGCCCGAGCCCAGCATGTGCTACCGCAACCCTCGATCTAGTCAGATCTTAGACTGGGAATGAACTCTGTATGCCTAAGCTAACCGACGAAACGAGCGGACGGGCAGGCGGGCACTACGTCGGCCAGAGATACGAGTTACGCAAGCCATGGATCGATAGGGTGGTAGGTGGGTTTAGGCACATCTTCATATTTCTGCATGCCAATGTAATTTTTATGGCTTGTAAATTCATACAATGGTCCCTTAAGCCTTCACGCGAAGTTTCAAGGCAAGACGACTCATTTTTTATTTTTCATGATTTTTGAAACTTTTTGAGCTTCGGGATTTTTTAAAATTTTTTCGGAAGGCTTTTTGTCCCCAAACTTATTAGACATGATCCTTGTATTTTTGTTGGCATGCACAAAAAACTTCAGCTAAAAACTCGAAGTGTACAAGATTTTGTGACCATTTGAAAAAAGTGTCCCCATTTTAGACACTTTAATGGCTACTGGCAGCAAACCTATAAAATCTCAAATGCTCTTTAAGGGGGTGTGAGTTCCCGAGGTTTGATGATGGATAGGGGGCCAATATAAGGGCCAAGTACCAGCACCCATCGCACATCATGTGCTCACACCCCCCTTGGCCCCCTCGATCGCCGAAACCCCAATCCCGCCGGTCAGGTTCCCCGGCGATGCTCCAGTGATGGTGCCCCGACGACGGCACCAGCACATGCCCGAGATCAGCATGTGCTGCCGCAACCCTCGGTCCAGTCCGATCTTAGACTGGGAATGAACTCCGTATGCTTAGACTGGGAATGAACTCCGTATGCCTAAGTCAACACATGAAACAAGTGTGTGGGCGCTCAGTCGGCCAGAGGGGCAGGATGCTCAAGCCGAGGATCGGTCGGGTCCCCCTCTGCGTGCTGCCAATCCTGCTACCGTAACCCTCATTCTGGTCTGATCTTAGACTGGGAATGAACTCCGTATGCCTAAGCCAACCGACGAAACGAGCGGACGGGCGGGCGGGCGGGCGGGTGGGCACTACGTCGACCAGAGAGACAGGATGCGCAAGCCGTGGATAAATAGGGTGAGAGGTGGGTTTAGGCACATCTTCCTATTTTTGCATGCCAATGCCATTTTTATGGCTTGTAAATTCATACAGTGGTCCTTTAAGCCTTGACATGAAGTTTCATGGCAAGATGACTCGTTTACTATTTTTCATGATTTTTGAAACTTTTTACGGTTCGGGATTTTTTAAAATTTTTTTGGAAGGACTTTTGGCCCCAAACTTGGTAGATGTGATCCTTCTATTTTTTTTGGCATGCACAAAAAAATTCAGCTAAAAACTCAAAGTGTACAAGATTTTGTGACCATTTGAAAAAAGTGTCCCCATTTCAGACATTTTAATGGCTACTGGCAGCAAACCTGTAAAATCTCAAATGCTCTTTAAGGGGGTGTGAGTTCTTGAGGGTTGATAAGGGATAGGGGGCTAATATAAGGGCCAAGTACCAGCACCCATCGTACATCATGTGTGCACACCACCCTCGACCCCCCCGATCACCGAAACCCTAATGACGCCGATCAGGTTCTCCGACGATGGTGCCTCGACGAAGAAAAATGCGGCACCAGCACATGCTTGAGCCCAGTAGGTACTGCTGCAAGCCTCAGTCTGGTTTGATCTTAGACTGGGAATGAACTCCGTATGCCTAAGCCAACCGACGAAACGAGCAGGCGGGCGGGCACAACGTCGGCCAGAGAGACGGGATGCGCAAGCCGTGGATTGATAGGTTGGTAGGTGGGTTTAGGCACATCTTCATGTTTCTACATGCCAATGCCATTTTTATGGCTTGTAAATTCATACAATGGTGCCTTAAGGCTTCACATCAAGTTTCATGGCAAGATGACTCGTTTTCTATTTTTCATGATTTTTGAAACTTTTTACGGCCTAGGATTTTTTAAAATTTTTTCGGAAGGAGTTTTGGCCCCAAACTTTGTAGACGTGATCCTTGTAATTTTTTTCGCATGCACAAAAAAATTCAGCCAAAAACTCGAAGTGTACAAGAGTTTGTGACCATTTGAAAAAAATGTCCCCATTTCAGACACTTTAATGGCTACTGGCAGCAAACCTGTAAAATCTCAAATGCTCTTTTAGGGGGTGTGAGTTCTCAAGGTTCGATGAGGGATAGGGGGCCAATATAAGGGCCAAGTACCAGCACCCATCACACATCATGTGCGTACACCACCCCCGGCCCCCCCATCGCCAAAACCCTAATACTGCCAGTCAGGTTCTCCGACGATGCTCCAACGATGGTGCCTCGATGAAGAAAAATGCGCCACCAGCACATGCTCGAGCCCAGCATGTGCTGCCGCAACCCTTGGTCTGGTCAGATCTTAGACTGGGAATGAACTCCGTATGCCTAAGCCAACCGATGAAACGAGCGGGCGGACGGGCGGGCGGGCACAACGCCGGCTAGAGAGACGGGATGCGCAAGCCATGGATCGATAGGGTGGTTAGGTCAGTTTAGTTACATCTTCATATTTCTACGTGGCAATGCATTTTTATGGCTTGTAAATTCATACAATGGTGCCTTAAGCCTTCCCGTCAAGTTTCATGGCAAGACAACTCGTTTTCTATTTTTCCTAATTTTCAAAACTTTTTGCTGTCTGGGATTTTTTAAAATTTTTTTGGAAGGCTTTTTGGCCCCAAACTGGTAGACGTGATCCTTGTAATTTTGTTGTCATGCACAAAAACATTCAGCTAAAAACTTGAAGTGTACAAGATTTTGTGACCATTTGAAAAAAGTGTCCCCATTTCAGACACTTTAATGGCTACTGGCAGCAAACCTGTAAAATCTCAAATGCTATTTAAAGGGGTGTGAGTTCTCGAGGTTTGATGAGGGATAGGGGGCTAATATAAGGGCCAGGTACCAGCACCCATCGCACATCATGTGCGCATACCCCCCGGCCCCCCCGATCGCCGGAACCCCAATGCCGTCGGTCAGGTTCTCTGGCAATGCTCCGGCGACGGTGCCCCGACGAAGAAAAATGCGGCACCAGCAAATGCCCAAGCCCAGCATGTGCTGTCGCAACCCTTGGTCTGGTCCGATCTTAGACTGGGAATGAACTTTGTATGCTTAGACTGGGAATGAACTCCGTATGCCTAATTCAACCCATGAAACGAGCGTGCGGGCGCTTAACTGGCCAGAGGGGCGAGATGCGCAAGTCGGGGATCAACGGGGTCCCCCTCTGTGAGCTGTCGATCTTGCTACCGTAACCCTCAGTTCGGTCTGATCTTAGACTGGGAATGAACTCCATATGCCTAAGCCAACCTACGAAATGAGCGGGCGGGCGGGCGGGCGGGCACTACGCCGGCCAGAGGGATGAGATGCGCAAGCCGTGGATCGATAGGGTGGTAGGTGAGTTTAGGCACATCTTCATATTTCTACATGCCAATGCCATTTTTATGGCTTGTAAATTCATACAATGGTCCCTTAAGCCTTCATGCGAATTTTCATGGCAAGACGACTCGTTTTCTATTTTTCACAATTTTTGAAACTTTTTGTGGTTCGGGATCTTTTAAAAATTTTTCAGAAGGAGTTTTGGCCCCAAACCTGGTAGACGTGATCCTTGTATTTTTGTTGGCATGCACACAAAAATTCAGCTAAAAACTTGAAGTGTACAAGATTTTGTGAGCATTTGAAAAAAGTGTCCTCATTCTGAACACTTTAATGGCTACTGACAGTAAACCTGTAAAATCTCAAATGCTCTTTAAGGGGGTGTGAGTTCTCAAGGTTTGATGAGGGATAGGGGGCCAATATAAGGGCCAAGTACCAGCACCCATCGCACATCATGTGCGCACACCCCCGCCGGCCCCCCTGATCGCCGGAACCCTAATGCCGCCGGTCAGGTTCTCCGACGATGCTTCAACGATGGTGCCCCGACAAAGAAAAATGCGGCACCAGCACATGCTCGAGCCTAGCATGCACTTCCACAACCCTCGGTCCGGTTCGATCTTAGACTGGGAATGAACTCCGTATGCCTAAGCCAACCGACGAAACGAGCAGGCGGGCAGGCGGGCACTACGCCAGCCACAGAGACGGGATGCACAAGCCGTGGATCGATAGGGTGGTAGTTGGGTTTAGGTACATCTTCATATTTCTGCATGCCAATGCCATTTTTATGGCGTGTAAATTCATACAATGGTGCCTTAAGCCTTCACGTGAAGTTTCATGGCAAGACGACTTGTTTTCTATTTTTCACGATTTTTGAAACTTTTTGCAGTTCGGGATTTTTTAAAATTTTTTTGGAAGGAGTTTGTCCCCAAACTTGGTAGACATGATCTTTGTATTTTTGTTGGCGTGCACAAAAAAATTCAGCTAAAAACTCGAAGTGTACAACATGTTGTGACCATTTGATAAAAGTGTCCCCATTTCAATCACTTTAATGGCTACTGGCAGCAAACCTGTAAAATCTCAAATGCTCTTTAAGGAGGTGTGAGTTCTTGAGGTTTGATGAGGGATAGGGGGCCAATATAAGGGCCAAGTACCAGCACCCATCGCACATCATGTGCGCACACCCCCCGATCACCGGAACCCCAATGCCGTCGGTCAGGTTCTCCGGCGATGCTCCGGCGATGGTGCCCCGACGAAGAAAATGTGGCACCAGCACATGCTCGAGCCCAGCATGTGTTGCCACAACCCTCGGTCCGGTCCAATCTTAGATTGGGAATGAACTTCGTATGCCTAAGTCAACCCACGAAATGAGCGTGCGGGCGCTCAGTCGGCCAGAGGGGTGGGATGCGCAAGCCGGGGATCAACCGGGTCCCCCTCTACGTGCTTCCGATCCTGTTGTCGCAACTCTCAGTTTGATCCAATATCAGAATGGGAATGAACTCTGTATGCCTAAGCCAACCGACGAAACAAGCGGGCGGGCGGACGGGCACTACGCCGGCTAGAGAGAAGGGATGCGCAAGCCGTGGATCGATAGGGTGGTAGGTGGGTTTAGGCACATCTTCATATTTCTGCATGCCAATGCCAGTTTTATGGCTTGTAAATTCATACAATGGTCCCTTAAGCCTTCACGTGAAGTTTCATGGCAAGACGACTCGTTTTTTATTTTTCACGATTTTTGAAACTTTTTGTTGTTCGGGATTTTTTAAAATTTTTTCGGAAGGAGTTTTGGCCCCAAACTTAGTAGACGTGATCCTTGTATTTTTTTTGGCATGCACAAAAAAATTCAGCTAAAACCTCGAAGTGTACAAGATTTTGTGACCTTTTGAAAAACGTGTCCCCATTTCAGACACTTTAATGGTTACTGGCAGCAAACCTGTAAAATCTAAAATGCTCTTTAAGGGGGTGTGAGTTCTCAAGGTTTGATGAGGGATAGGGGGCCAATATAAGCACCAAGTACCAGCACACATCGTACATCATGTGCGCACACCCCCCGGCCCCCCGATCGTCGGAACCCCAATGCCGTCGGTCAGGTTCTCGACGATGCTCCGGTGATGGTGCCCCGACAAAGAAAAATGTGGCACCAGCACATGCCTGAGCCGAGCATGTGCTGCCACAACCCTTGGTCTGGTCCGATCTTAGACTGGGAATGAACTCCATATGCTTAGACTGGGAATGATATCCGTATGCCTAAGTCAACCCACGAAACGAGCGTGCGGGCACTCTACCGGCCAGAGGGGCGGGATGCTCAAGCCAGGGATCGACCGGGTCTCCCTCTGCGTGCTGCCGATCTTGCAGCCGTAACTTTTGATCTGATCTGATCTTACTCTGGGAATGAACTCCGTATGCCTAAGCCAACCGACAAAACGAGCGGGCGGGTGGGCACTATACCGGCCAGAGAGACGGGATGCACAAGCCATGGATCGATAGGGTGGTAGGTGGGTTTAGGCACATCTTCATATTTCTGTATGCCAATGCCATTTTTATGGCTTGTAAATTCATACAATGGTCCCTTAAGCCTTCACGTGAAGTTTCTTGGCAAGACGACTCGTTTTTTATTTTTCATGATTTTTGAAACTTTTTATGACTCGAGATTTTTTAAAAATATTTTGGAAGGAGTTTTGGCCCCAAACTTGGTAGACGTGATCCTTGTATTTTTGTTGGCATGCACAAAAAAATTCAGCCAAAAACTCGAAGTGCACAAGATTTTGTGACCATTTGAAAAAAGTGTCCCCATTTCAGACACTTTAATGGCTACTGGCAGCAAACCTGTAAAATCTCAAATGCTCTTTAAGGGGGTGTGAGTTCTCAAGGTTTGATGAGGGATAGGGGGCCAATATAAGGGCCAAGTACCAGCACCCATCTCACATTATGTGCGCACACCCCCCGGCCCCCTTGATCATCAAACCCCAATGCCGTTGGTCAAGTTCTCCGGTGATGCTCCGGCGATGGTGCCCCAGCGAAGAAAAATGCGGCACCAGCACATGCTCGACCCCAGCATTTTCTGCCGTAACCCTCGGTCCGGTCCAATCTTAGACTGGGAATGAACTCCGTATGCTTAGACTGGGAATGAACTCCGTATGCCTAAGTCAACCCACGAATCGAGCGTGCGGGCGCTCAGTCGGCCAGAGGGGCGGGATGCTCAAGTCGGGGATCGACCGGGTCCCCTTTTGCGTGCTGCTGATCCTACTGTCGCAACCCTTAGTCTGGTCCGATCTTAGATTAGGAATGAACTCCGTATGCCTAAGCCAACCGACAGAACGAGTAGACGGGCGGGCATTACTCCGGCCAGAGAGATGGGATCGCAAGTCGTGGATCGATAGGGTGGTAGGTGGGTTTAGGCACATCTTCATGTTTCTGTGTGCCAATGCCATTTTTATGGCTTGTAAATTGATACAATGGTCCCTTAAGCCTTCACGTGAAGTTTCATGGCAAGACGACTCGTTTTTTATTTTTCATGATTTTTAAAACTTTTTGTTGTTCGGGATTTTTTAAAATTTTTTTGGAAGGATTTTTGGCCCCAAACTTGGTAGATGTGATCCTTGTATTTTTTTTGGCATGCACAAAAAAATTCAGCTAAAACCTCGAAGTGTACAAGATTTTGTGACCTTTTGAAAAAAGTGTCCCCATTTCAAATACTTTAATGGTTACTGGCAGCAAACCTGTAAAATCTAAAAAGCTCTTTAAGGGGGTGTGAGTTCTCGAGCTTTGATGAGGGATAGGGGGCCAATATAAGCACCAAGTACCAGCACCCATCGTACATCATGTGCGTACACCCCCCCGGCCCCTCGATCGCCAGAACCTCAATGCCGCCGGTCAGGTTCTCCGGCGATGCTCCGGTGATGGTGCCCCGACAAAGAAAAATGTGGCACCAGCACATGCCCGAGCCCAGCATGTGCTGTCGCAACCCTTGGTCTGGTCCGATCTTAGACTGGGAATGAACTCATATGCTTAGACTGGGAATGAACTCCGTATGCCTAAGTTAACCCACGAAACGAGCGTGCGGGCGCTCTGCCGGCCAGACGGGCGGGATGCTCAAGCCAGGGTTCGATCGGGTCCCCCTCTACGTGCTGCCGATCTTGCAGCCATAACCTTCGGTCCGGTCCGATCTTACTCTGGGAATGAACTCCCATATGCCTAAGCCAACCGACGAAACGAGCGGGCGGGTGGGCACTATGCCGGCTAGAGAGACGGGATGCGCAAGCCATGGATCGATAGTGTGGTAGGTGGGTTTAGGTACATCTGTGTGCCAATGCCATTTTTATGGCTTGTAAATTCATACAATGGTCCCTTAAGCCTTCACGTGAAGTTTCATGGCAAGACGACTCATTTTCCATTTTTCACGATTTTGAAACTTTTTATGGTTCGGGATTTTTTTAAATTTTTTTGGAAGGAGTTTCGGCCCCAAACTTGGTTGATGTGATCCTTGTATTTTTGTTGGCATGCACAAAATAATTCAGCTAAAAACTCATATTGTACAAGATTTTGTGACCATTTGAAAAAAGTGTCCCCATTTCAAACACTTGAATGGCTACTGGCAGCAAACCTGTAAAATCTCAAATGCTCTTTAAGGGGGTGTGAGTTTTCGAGGTTTGATGAGGGATAGGGGGCCAATATAAGAGCCAAGTACCAGCACCCACCGCACATCATGTGCGCACACCCCCCGGCCCCCCCGATCGCCGGAACCCCAATGCTGCCGGTCAGGTTCTCTGGTGATGCTCCGACGATGGTGCCCCGGTGAAGAAAATTGTGGCACCAGTACATGCTCGAGCCCAGCATGTGCTGCTGTAACCCATGGTCCGGTCCGATCTTACACTGGGAATGAACTCCGTATGCTTAGACTGGGAATG
>NW_019167847.1:27426-79960 GCF_002303985.1 Durio zibethinus | reverse complement strand
ATGCTTAGACTGAGAATGAACTCCGTATGCCTAAGTTAACCACCAAAACAAGCGTGTGGGCGCTCAGCCGACCAGAGGGGCAGGATGCTCAAGCCGGGGATCGGTGATGGTGCCCCGAGCGAAAAAAAAATGCGACACCAGCACATGCTCGAGTCCAGCATGTGCACCCACAACGCTCGGTCTGGTCTGACCTTACACTGGAATGAACTCTATGTGCTTAGACTGGGAATGAAGTCCGTATGCCTAAGTCAACCCATAAAACGAGCGTGCGGGCCCTCAGCCGGCCAGGGGGGTAGGATGCGGAAGTCGAGGATCGATCGAGTCCCCCTGCATGTTGCCGATCCTATAGCTGCAACCCTCGGTCTGGTCCAATCTTAGATTAGGAATGAACTCCGTATGCCTAAGCCAGCCGACGAAACGAGCGGGCGGGCGAGCACTACGCCAGTCAGAGAAGAGGGATGCGCAAGTCATGGATCAATAGGGTGGTTGGTGGGTTTAGGCACATCTTCATATTTTTGCCATTCCAATGCCATTTTTATGGCTTGTAAATTCATACAATGGTCCCTTAAGCCTTTATGTGAAGTTTCATGGCAAGAGACTCGTTTTTTATTTTTCACGATTTTTGAAACTTTTTACGGTTCAAGATTTTTTTAAAATTTTTTTAGAAGGACTTTTGGCCCCAAACTTGGTGGACGTTATCCTTGTATTTTTTTTGGCATGCAGAAAACAATTCAGCTAAAAACTTGAAACTGTATTGGATTTTGTGACCATTTGAAAAAAGTGTCCCCATTTCAAACATTTTAATGGCTACTGGCAGTAAACCTGTAAAATCTCAAATGCTCTTTATGGGGGTGTGAGTTCTCGAGATTTGATGAGGGATAGGGGACCAATATAAGGGCCAAGTACCAGCACCCATCGCACATCATGTGCGCACACCCCCCCGCCCCCAATCGTCGGAACCCCAATGCCGTCGGTCAGGTTCTCCGACGATGCTCCGGTGATGGTGCCCCGAACGAAAAAAAATGGCACCAGCACATGCCCGAGCCCAGCATGTGCACCCGTAACCCTCGGTCCAGTCTGATCTTACACTGGGAATGAACTCCGTATGCTTAGACTGAGAATGAACTCCGTATGCCTAAGTTAACCCACAAAATAAGCGTGTGGGCGCTCAGCCGGCCAGAGGGGCAGGATGCTTAAGCGGGGATCGGTCGGGTCCCCCCTGCGTGCTGTCGATCTTGCTGTCGCAACCCTCGGTCCGATCTGATCTTAGACTGGGAATGAACTCCATATGCTTAAGCCAACCGACGAAACGAGCGGGCGGGCGGGCACTACACTGGCCAGAGAGACGGGATGCGAAGCCGTGGATCGATAGGGTGGCAGGTGGGTTTAGGCACATCTTCATATTTTCTGCCATGCCAATGCCATTTTTATGGCTTGTAAATTCATACAATGGTCCCTTAGCCTTCATGTGAAGTTTCATGGCAAGACGACTCGTTTTCTATTTTTAACAATTTTTGAAACTTTTTACGATTCGAGATTTTTTTAAAATTTTTTCAGAAGGAGTTTCGGCCCCAAACTTGGTAGATGTGATCCTTGTATTTTTCTTCATGCACAAAACAATTCAGCTAAAAACTCAAAGTGTACAGGATTTTGTGACCATTTGAAAAAAGTGTCCCCATTTCAGACGCTTAATGGCTACTGGCAGCAAACCTGTAAAATCTCAAATGCTCTTTAAGGGGGTGTGAGTTCTTGAGGTTTGATGAGGGATAGGGGCCAATATAAGGGCCAAGTTCCAGCACCCATCGCACATCATGTGCGCACACCCCCCCGCCTCCCCAATTGTCAGAACCCCAATGCCGCCGGTTAGGTTCTCCGACAATGCTCCGACGATGGTGCCCCGACTAAAAAAAATGTGGCACCAGCACATGCCCGAGCCCAGCATGTGCACCCGACCCTCGGTCCAGTCCGATCTTACACTGGGAATGAACTCCGTATGCTTAGACTGGGAATGAACTCCGTATGCCTAAGTCAACCCACGAAACGAGTGTGCAGGTGCTCAACCAGACAGAAGGGCAAGATGCCCAAAATGAGGATCGGTCGGGTTTCCCCTGCGTGCTGTAGATCCTGCTGCCACAACCCTCGGTCCGGTTTGATCTTAGATTGGGAATGAACTCCGTATGCCTAAGCTAACTGACGAAACGAGTGGGGGGGAGGGCACTACATCGGCCAGAGAGACGGGATGCGCAAGCCATGGATCGATAGGGTGGTTGGTGGGTTTAGGCACTTCTTCATATTTCTGCCATGCCAATGCCATTTTTATGGCTTGTAAATTCATACAATGGTCCCTTAAGCCTTCATGTGAAGTTTCATGGCAAGACGACTTATTTTTTATTTTTCACGATTTTTGAAACTTTTTACGGTTCGGAATTTTTTTAAAATTTTTTCAGACGGAGTTTTGGCCCCAAACTTTGTAGACATGATCATTGTATTTTTTTTGGCATGCACAAAAAAATTCAGCTAAAAACTAGAAGTGTACAGGATTTTGGACCATTTGAAAAAAGTGTCCCCATTTCAGACACTTTAATGGCTACTGGCAGCAAGCCTGTAAAATCTCAAATGCTCTTTAAGGGGGTGTGAGTTCTCGAGGTTTGATAGGGGATAGGGGGCCAATATAAGGGCCAAGTACCAGCACCCATCGCACATCATGTGCACACACCACCCCCTTTGCCCCCCCCAATCGTCGGAACCCCAATGCCGCCGGTCAGGTTCTCCAATGATGCTTCGGTGATGGTGCCCTGGGCAAAAAAAATACGGCACCAGCACATGCCCAAGCCTAGCATGTGCACCCGCAACCCTCGGTCCGGTCCGATCTTACATTGGGAATGAACTCCGTATGCTTAGACTGGGAATGAACTCCGTATGCTTAGACTGGGAATGAACTCCGTATGCCTAAGTCAACCCATGAAACGAGCGTGCGGGCGCTCAGCCAGCCAGAAGGGCAGGATGCACAAGCCGGGTGTCACGGACTAAGCTTTCTCTCAATAAGCAATAGACTGTGCGGCACTTGAATGGGCACTCCCAACCAAGTTAGCCTTCAATAGATCGATATCTGAACAAATAACCATAAGCCCTGGTTACTCCCAAGCATTCACAATAAGACACAATATATCGAGATCAATCTCAAGCACACACACAAGAAGGCATATTCGCATCGAGAAAAAGAAAAACACATCGAGATAACAATCGGGACATTCAATCGGGGTAAGTTTTATTATAAACAGGAATCATACATCGGGACCTCTCACCATCACTGAGGCCAGGGGGCAACCCTTGGTGGGTGGCCTAAGCTCACATAGCAACCGGTGAGACAGCCCAACACTACGCTGCCAGTTCACCCCCTAAAGAGCCTTAGAGATTTTACAGCTATGCTACCAGTAACCATTACAATGTTTGAAATGGAGACACTTTTCCTAGCACAAGGGATCTACCCGGCCATGGCCCTATACATGGGTGGCTCATGGCAACCTAAGTCGTAGTCATGGCCTTATACAAGGTTGGCTCATGACATCCTCCCCCCACCTATTCTATCGATGTCTTCGTTGACTTGCTGGCTTGAAATTCTTTGATCTTCTTTTGAAATCTCTGGAGGTCATGTTCTCTCTCCCAGCTGGTTTCTTCTAGTCCTAATCCCTCCCACTTCACTAAGTACTCCCGAACTAGTCTTCAAGATATCTTGGTTTCCCTGTCAGCTAAGATCTTTTCGACTCAACGCTTTGAGGGTGGCTTCATGGTGATGGCGGCTCTAGTTGGCTCTCTTCAACTAGCATCTGTAGGATCTGTATAGAAAGGTTTCAGGTTGCTCACATGAAATACTGAGTGCACCTTTATCCACTTGGGTCGGTCGATTTTGTAAAAGCATTCCTCACCTTGGAAAGGACCCTTACTGGACCTTCATATTTGCACACCAGTCTATGATCTCTCTTTCTCAAGAACCTAGTTTGTTCAGGAACTAGTCGGACAAGAACCAAATCACCAACTTGAAATGTTGAGCTCTATGACCCTTGTCTGTCCATTTCTTCATCCTCTTTGATGCTTTCTCTAGGTAGGCTTGTGCAATCTCTGTGTTTTGCTTCCACTCTTTGCTGAGATTGAAGGCTCTCGAATTCTTTCCTCCATATTGTTCCAAGGAAGTGTGGGGTAGCCTTGGTAATTGTTCGATGACCACCTCAAATGGTCTCTTATTGGTGGAAGAGCTTTTGTTGGAATTAAAGCAGAGTTGAGCCATGTCCAATAATGAAGGCCAGTCTTTCTGATTGGCTTGAACAAAATGCCTCAAGTATTCCTCTAATAATCCGTTGAACCATTCTATTTGACCATCGGTTTGAGGGTGATAGCTTGATGAGATGTTAAGTTGGGACCCCAATATCTTGAAAAGTTCTTTCTAGAAAGACCCCGTGAATCTCGGATCTCGATCACCGACAATGTTTTAAGGAGGCCCCAATATTTGACCACATGTTTGAATAATAGTCGAGCTGTGTCTTTTGCAGTGCAATATTTGTGAGCGGGAATGAATGTGGCTTACTTAGAGAACTGGTCAATCACCACCAAAATAGGTCCAAGGTCACCAACCTTGAGTAGGCTCGAAATGAAATCGAAGGAGATGCTTTCCCACGATCTGGTGGGTACTGGTAGTGGTTCAAGCATGCCTGCAGATTTCTTTCTTTCAACCTTGTCTTGTTGGCAAATGAGGCAAGTCTTCGTATAGTCCATCACATCTTATCGCATGTGAGGCCAATAGTATCCCTATTTCAATAACGCCAAAGTGTGTTGCCAACCCGGGTATCCCGCCCATGGTGTGTCATGACATTTCCTCATTAGCATTTGTCTCAGACCTTCTGCTCTTGGCACAAACACTCGAGGCCCCTTGGTCCATAAAACCCCATTTTCTTGCCAGAAGTACTTGGACTTCCTTTCTTCCACTAGCTTCAAGATGGCACAAGCTTGCGGGTCCTTCCCTAAATGATCTCCAATCAACTTGTGAATGTCTGTAGTGGCTCTGCTAGCCGCCATTAGGGCAATTCTTTTAAGGGCCGCTAAATCTACTCGCCTGCTCAATGCATCAGCCACTTGATTGGTCTTTCCAGTGGTGTGCTCAAAACAAAAGTCAAATTTTGCTAAAAATTCCTGCCACCTAGCTTGTTTTGCCGTAAGCCTTGGTTGGGCGAGAAAATGGCTAACAGTCATATTGTCTATCTTCACGACAAAGTGTGAACCCAACAAGTAATGTCACCAAGCCCTCAAACAGTGAACCACCACCAGGAGTTCTTTTTCCTAGGCCGTATATTTCCTTTCAGCTTCGCTTAGCTTCTTACTTTCAAATGCTACCGGGTGATGTTGTTGCAAAAGTACTCCTCCAATAGCAAAATCAGATGCATCCGTCTGAACTTTGAAGGGCTTTTCAATATCAGGGAGAGCTAAGATGGGATCCTTCATAGTAGCATCCTTCAATCCCTCAAAGGCCTCTTGGCATTCACTCGTCCAACACCATTTACGCTCCTTCTTCAATAGCTCTGTGAGGGCCGTGGTCTTACGAGAGTACCCTTCCACAAACCTTCTATAATAATTGGCTAGTCCCAAAAATGAGCAAAGTTCACTAATGTTCTTTGGTGTTGTCCACTCCTTGATGGCCCTAACCTTTTCCATGTCCATTCGAATGTGGCCACGTTTGATAATGTGACCAAGAAAATGGATTTGGGTCTAAGCAAATGCATACTTCTCCTTTTTTACGTATAACTGGTGGTCCTGTAATCTTTGAAGTACCTGGCACAGGTGCTCTTGATGTTCTTCCAAGGTGGAGCTAAATGCCACTATATCGTCTGAATAGATGACTACAAATTTGTCCAGGTAGTCATGGAACACTTGATTCATCAATGTACAAAATGTGGCAAGAGCATTGGTCAGTCCAAAGGGCATAACAAGAATTCAAATGCACCATACCGTGTCACACAAGTGGTCTTTGGCTCATCTCCCTCAGCGATTTTGACCTGATAGTAGCCAGATCTCAGGTCCAATTTGGAAAAGTACTTGGTCTGGCTCAATTGATCAAACAAGTCTGCTATAAGGGGAATGGGATATTTGTTTCTTACGGTGACTTTGTTCAGGGCCCTGTAGTCAACACATAATCACAAACTTCCATCATGCTTATTTTGAAATAGCACTGGTGCCCTGAAAAGAGCCTTTGATGGTCTGATGAACCCGGCTTATAGCAGCTCATCTAACTGCTTTCTTAGTTTGGCCAACTCTACCAGGGCCATGCGGTAGGGAGCTCTAGTAGGGGGTTTCACTCTTGAGAGGAGCTCAATTTCATGGTCCATTGCTCGTCGAGGGGGTAGAACCTTAGGCAACATCTCTGGCATCACTTCTTCGAATTTTTCCAACATTTTTTCCATACCATCAGGTATTGGTTCTACTTTCAACCCTTCTTTGTAAATTGGCACCGCCACAAAGGAGGGTTCCCCTCTCTTTACCCCTTTCTTGAACTGTAAAGCAGAAATCATTTTCTTCCCACTCTTTGGTAAGATGTTGGTTGGCACCACACATGGGTGTTCCCCTAAGAACAACAACCAACTAGCGGCGGGAATAAGGATGACCTGAGCCAATATCATGAAGTCCAATCCGAGAACAACATCAAAGTCATCCATGAGGGAAACTGTAAAGTTTACCTTCCCTTCCCATGGCCCCAATTGGGTTGTCACACTCTTAGAGCTTCCACTAATCGTAAAGGCTGGCGAATTGACTGCCTTCATTCATCCACAGTCTTTACTAATCTGAAAACCACACATTTTTGCTTCTTCTGGTGTGATGAAAGTGTCGGTTACACCCATATCCACCATGGCCTTGGTGGCTTTCTCATTGATCATCAAGTTCACATACATCAAGCCTTTACTCTGCTCCTTCTTTATAGTGTTCAATTGGGTGCAGAGGGCATTGAAAAACTTTATTGAACCCATCTTAGCTGGCTCATCTTCAGCTTCTTCAACGCTATTTGGCACTTTTGCAGACTCTTGAGATGAGGTCCTTAAGGCATTAAGGGCTCCCCTGTGCGGGCATTCAGCCACCCGATGCGGCCCCTTGCAAAGAAAGCAAGCTAACAGTTACCTAGGCTTGAAAATCTCTGCGTTGCTTGTCTTGGGTTGGGTGCTATCTCGACCAAAGGACCTCCTATCTGATCCCCCACTGAAGGGCCAGTCTAACCTAGTCATCTTTCCCCCACTGCCAGCTGATAGAGGATTTTTCCATTTTGAGGAGCCATCATTGTAATCGTGAAGACGTTCAGTTACAGCCATGGCCGTGACCACGTCTTGCACTTTCTGCCTTTGTAGTTCTATCCTCGCCCAAGGTTTGAGGCCCTCAAGAAAATAGAACATCTTATCCTTTTTGGACATGTCCCGAATATCCAACATCATGGTAGAAAAGCTCCTTACAAACTCTCGCACCGTTCCTGTTTGCACCAACTCTCGAAGTCTCCTTCGAGCCATACACTCCACATTCTTAGGGAAAAATTGGTTTTTCAATTCTCACTTCAGATCGATCCAAGTCTTAATTGGGCACTCGTCATCGACAAACTTGGAGCACCACCACAGCTTGGCATCCCCTGTGAGGTACATCGATGCCATTGTCACCTTGTCTTCCTTTGAATTTGTGTGTACAGCTCAAAAGTATTGCTCCATGTCAAACAAGAAATTTTCAAGTTCCTTAGCATCCCTTGCCCCCTCATAGCATCGAGGCTCCGGCACCTTGGGCCTTTTTCCCCTTTCCATCGAGCTCAAACCCGATCTAGCCACAGCCATTTGTAGAATGCTCACCTGTGCTTTGAGCTCCTCAAACTCCTTTTGGAGAATGTTTAAGGTGTCTCTAGCCTCTTTGCTCACGTTGTGGAGAGTATCGGACAACTCTCGCTGGGTTGTCTCGATCTCCCTCACTCGGTCTTTAGTCGCCATATGAATTTTCATTGCGACCACCGCGGCCTCAAGTTCCCCAATTCTCTATTGATGATTCGGTCCACCATTTATGGCCATCTCATCCATTTTTCTAGCACTTCTCAACCGTGCTCTGATACCACATGTCACGGACTAAGCTTTCTCTCAAAAAGCAATAGACCGTGCGACACTTGAATGGGCGCTCCCAACCAAGTCAACCTTCAATAGATCGATATCTGAACAAATAACCATAAGCCCTGGTTAGTCCCAAGCATTCACAATAAGACATAATATATCGAGATCAATCTCAAGCACACACACAAGAAGGCATATTCACATCGAGAAAAAGAAAAACACATCGAGGCAACAATTGGGACATTCAATCGGGGTGAGTTTTATAATAAATGGGAATCATACATCGGGACCTCCCACCATCACCAAGGCCAGGGGGCAGCCCTTGGTGGGTGGCCTAAGCTCTCATAGCAACCGGTGAGACAAGCCCAACACTATGCTACCGGCTCACCCCCTTAAAGAGCCTTAGAGATTTTAGAGCTATGCTACCAGTAACCATTACAATGTTTGAAATGGGGACACTTTTCCAAGCACAAGGGATCCACCCGGCCATGGCCCTATACATGGGTGGCTCATGGTAACCAAAGTCTTGGTCATGGCCCTATACAAGGTTGGCTCATGACAGTGGGGATCGATCGGGTCCTTCCCTACATGCTATCGATCCTACTACCGCAACCCTCAGTCTGGTCTGATCTTAGACTGGGAATGAGCGGGCGGGCGGCCACTACGCCGGCCAGAGAGACGGGAAGCGCAAGCCATGGATCGATAGGGTGGTAGGTGGGTTTAGGCACATCTTCATATTTTTGCCATGCCAATGCCGTTTTTATGGCTTCTAAATTCATACAATGGTCCCTTAAGCCTTCATGTAAAGTTTAATGGCAAGACGACTTGTTTTCTATTTTTCACGATTTTTGAAACTTTTTACAGTTTGGGATTTTTTTTAAATTTTTTTCAGAAGGAGTTTTGCCCCAAATTTGGTAGACGTGATCCTTGTATTTTTGTTGGCATGCATAAAAAAATTCAACTAAAAAATCGAAGTGTACAGGATTTTGTGACCATTTGAAAAAAGTGTCCCCACTTCAGACATTTTAATGGCTACTGGCAGCAAACCTGTAAAATTTCAAATGCTCTTTAAGGGGGTGTGAGTTCTCGAGGTTTGATGAGAGATAGGGGGCCAATATAAAGGCCAAGTACCAGCACCCATCATACATCATGTGCGCACACCCCCCAATCGCCAAAACTGTAATGTCGCCGGTCAGGTTCTCCGGTGATGCTTTGCCGATGGTGCCCCGAGCGAAAAAAAATAAGGCACCAGCACATGCCTGATCCCAACATGTGTACCCACAACCCCTCGATCTGGTCTGATCTTATACTGGGAATGAACTCCGTATGCTTAGACTGGGAATGAACCCTGTATGCCTAAGTCAACCCACGAAACGAGCGTGCGGGCGCTCAGCCAGCCAGAGGGGCAGGATGCGTAAGCCGGGGATCGATCGGATCCCCCCCTCCGTGATGCCAATCCTGCTACTCTAACCCTCGATCTGATCTGATCTTAGTCTAGGAACGAACTCCGTACGCCTAAGCCAACCGACGAAATGAGCGGGTTGGCGGGCACTGCGTCGGCCAGAGAGGCGGGATGCGCAAGCCGTGGATCGATAGGGTGGTAGGTGGGTTTAGGAACATCTTCATAGTTCTGCCATGCCAATGCCATTTTATGGCTTGTAAATTCATACAATGGCCCCTTAAGCCTTCATGTGAAGTTTCATGGCAAGACGACTCGTTTTTTATTTTTCATAATTTTTTAAACTTTTTACGGTTGGGATTTTTTAAAAATTTTTTTGGAAGGATTTTTGGCCCCAAACTTGGTAGACGTGATCCTTATATTTTTTTTGGCATGCAAAAAAAAATTCAGCTAAAAACTCGAAGTGTACATGATTTTGTGACCATTTGAAAAAAGTGTCCCAATTTTAGACACTTTAATGGCTACTGGCAGCAAACCTGTAAAATCTCAAATGCTCTTTAAACAGGTGTGAGTTCTAGAGGTTTGATGAGGGATAGGGGGCCAATATAAGGGCCAAGTACCAGCACCCATCGCACATCATGTGCGCACACCCCCCCGCCACCCCAATCGCCGAAACTGCAATGTCGTCGATCAGGTTCTCTGACGATGCACCGACGATGGTGCCCGAGCGAAAAAAAATGCAGCACCAACACATGCCAGAGCCTAGCATGTGCACCCGCAACCCTCTGTCTGGTTCAATCTTACACTGGGAATGAACTTCGTATGCTTAGACTGGGAATGAACTCCGTATGCCTAAGTCAACCCACGAAAAGAGTGTGCGGGCGCTTAGCCAACCAGAGGGGCAGGATGCCCAAGCCGGGGATCGATCGGGTCCCCCCTACGAGCCACGACCCTCGATCCGATCTGATCTTAGACTGGGAATGAACTCCGTATGCCTAAGCCAACTGACGAAACAAACGGGCGGCGGGCGGGCACTATGCCAGCCAGAGAGACGAGATGCGCAAGCCGTGGATCGATAGGATGGTAGGTGGGTTTAGGCACATCTTCATATTTTTGCCATGCCAATGCCATTTTTATGGCTTGTAAATTATACAATGGTCCCTTAAGCCTTCGTGTGAAGTTTCATGGCAAGACGACTCTTTTCTATTTTTCATGATTTTTGAAACTTTTACGGTTCAGGATTTTTCTAAAATTTTTTCAAAAGAGTTTTGGCCCCAAACTTGGTAGACGTGATCCTTGTATTTTTGTTGGCATGCACAAAAACATTCAGCTAAAAACTCAAAGTGTACAACATTTTGTGACCAGTTGAGAAAAGTGTCCCCATTTTAGACACTTTAATGGCTACTGGCAGCAAACTTGTAAAATCTCAAATGCTCTTTAAGGGGGTGTGAGTTCTTGAGGTTTATTGAGGCATAGGGGGCCAATATAAGGGCCAAGTACCAGCACCCACCCCACATCATGTGTGCACACCCCCCGACCCCCGCCAATCGTCAAAACCCCAATGCTGCTGGTCAGGTTCTCCGGTGATGCTCCGACGATGGTGCCCCGGGCAAATAAAAAATACGGCACCAGCACAAGCCTGAGCCCAGCATGTGCACCCACAACCCTCGGTCCTATCCGATCTTACACTGTGAATGAACTCTGTATGCTTAGACTGGGAATGAACTCTGTATGCTTAGACTTGGAATGAACTCCGTATGCCTAAGTCAACCCAAGAAACGAGCGTGCGGGCGCTCAGTCGGCCAGAGGGGCAGGATGTGCAAGTCGGTGATTGACCAGGTCCCCCTTGAGTGCTGCCGCAACCCTCAGTCTGGTCCGATCTTAGACTGGGAATGAACTCCGTATGCCTAAGCCAACCGACAAAACGAGCGGGCGGGCGGGCACTACGCCGGCCTGAGAGGCAGGATGCGCAAGTCGTGGCTTGTAAATTCATATTTCTGCTATGCCAATGCCATTTTTATGGCTTGTAAATTCATACAATGGTCCTTTAAGCCTTCTTGTGAAGTTTCATGGCAAGACAAATCGTTTTCTATTTTTCACGATTTTTGAAACTTTTTACGGTTCAGGATTTTTTTAACATTTTTTCGGAAGGAGTTTTGTCCCCAAACTTTGTAGATGTGATCCTTGTATTTTTGTTGGCATGCATAAAAAAATTCAGCTAAAAACTCGAAGTGTATAGGATTTTGTGACCATTTGAAAAAAGTGTCCCCATTTCAGACACTTTAATGGCTACTGGCAGCAAACCTGTAAAATCTCAAATGATTTTTAAGTGGGTGTGAGTTCTCAAGGTTTGATGAGGGATAGGGGGCCAATATAAGGGCCAAGTACCAGCACCCATCGCACATCATTTGCGCACCACCCCCCCGCCCCCCATTCGCAGGAACCCCAATGCCGTCGGTCAGGTTCTTTGGCGATGGTGCCCCAGGCGAAAAAAAATGCAGCACCAGCACATGCTCGAGCCCAGCATGTGCACCCACAACCCTCGGTCCAGTCCGATCTTACACTGGAATGAACTCCACATGCCTAAGCCAACCGACGAAACGAGCGGGCGGGCGGGCACTACGTCGGTTGGAGAGGTGGGATACGCAAGCCGTGGATCGATAGGGTGGTAGGTGGGTTTAGGAACATCTTCTTATTTTTGCCATGCCAATGCGATTTTTATGGATTGTAAATTCATACAATGGTCCCTTACGCCTTCATGTGAAGTTTCATGGCAAGACGACTCATTTTCTATTTTTCATGATTTTTGAAACTGTTTACAGTTCATGATTTTTTTTTAAATTTTTTTAGAAGGAGTTTTAGCCCCAAACTTGGTAGACGTGATCCTTGTTTTTTATTGACGTGTACAAAAAAATTCAGCTAAAAACTTGAAGTGTATAGGATTTTGTGTCCATTTGAAAAAAGTGTCCCCATTTCAGACACTTTAATGGCTATTGGCAGCAAACTTGTAACATCTCAAATGCTCTTTAAGGGGGTGTGAGTTCTTGAGGCTTGATGAGGGATAGGGGGCCAATATAAGGGCAAAGTACCAGCACCCATCACACATCATGTGCGCACACCCCCCCGCCCCCCCAATCGCTGGAACCCAATGCCGCTGGTCAAGTTCTCTGATGATGCTCCGGCGATGATGCCCGAACGAAAAAACAATACAGCACCAGCACATGCTCGAGCCCAACATGTGCACTCACAACCCTCGGTTCGGTCCAATCTTACACTGGGAATGAACTCCGTATACCTAAGCCAACCAACGAAACGAGCGAGCGGGCGGGCACTACGCCTGCCAGAGAGGCGGGATGCGCAAGCCGTGGATCAATAGGGTGGTAGGTGGGTTTAGGCACATCTTCATATTTTTGCTGTGCCAATGCCATTTTTATGGCTTTTAAATTCATACAATGGACCCTTAAGCCTTCATGTGAAGATTCATGGCAAGATGACTCGTTTTCTATTTTTCATGATTTTTGACACTTTTTACGGTTTTGGATTTTTTAAAATTTTTTCAGAAGGAGTTTTGGCACCAAACTTGGTAGACGTGATCCTTGTATTTTTTTTGGCATGCATAAAAACATTCAGCTAAAAACTCGAAGTGTATAGGATTTTGTGACCATTTGAAAAAAGTGTCCGGCATTTCAGACACTTTAATGGCTACTGCAAGCAAACCTATAAAATCTCAAATGCCTCCTTAAGGGGGGTGAGTTCGAGGTTTGATAAGGGATAGGGGACCAATACAAGGGCCAAGTACCAGCACCCATCGCACATCATTTGCGTACACCCCCCGCCCCCCATTTGCCGAAACCCGATTGCCGTCGATCAGGTTCTTCGACGATGGTGCCCTGGGCGAAAAAATCAGGCAAGACGACTCGTATTATATTTTTCACAATTTTGGAAACTTTTTACGATTTGGGATTTTTTTAAAATTTTTCCGGAATGAGTTTTGGCCCCAAACTTGGTAGAGGTGATCCTTGTATTTTTGTTGGCATGCACAAAAAAATTCAGCTAAAAACTCGAAGTATACAAGATTTTGTGACCATTTGAAAAAATGTCCCCATTTTAGACACTTTAATGGCTACTGGCAACAAACCTGTAAAACCTCAAATGCTCTTTAAGGGGGTGTGAGTTCTCGAGGTTTGATGAGGGATAGGGGGCCAATATAAGAGCCAAGTACCTACACCCATCGCACATCATGTGCACACACCCCCCCGCCCCCCAATCGCCGGAATCCCAATGACGCCGGTGAGGTTCTCCGATGATGCTCGGACGATGGTGCCCTGGGCGAAAAAAATGCGGCACCAGGACATGCCTGAGCAAAGCATGTGCACCTGCAACCCTCGGTCTGGTCCAATCTTACACTGGGAATGAACTCCGTATGCTTAGAATGGGAATGAACTCCGTATGCCTAAGTCAACCCACGAAACGAACATGCAGGAGCTCAGCAGGCCAGAGGGGCAGGATGCACAAGCCGGGGATTGGTTCGGCCCCGATGTGTGCTGCCGATCCTGCTGCCACAACCTTCGGTCCAGTTTGATCTTAGACTAGGAATGAACTCTGTATGCCTAAGCCAATCGATGAAACGAGCGGGCGAGCGAGCATTACGTCGGCCAGAGAGGTGGGATGCGCAAGCTGTAGATCGATAGGGTGGTAGGTGAGTTTAGGCACATCTTCATATTTCTACCACGCCAATGCCATTTTTATGGCTTGTAAATTCATACAATGGTCCCTTAAGCCTTCATGTGAAGTTTCATGGCAAGACGACTCATTTTCTATTTTTAATGATTTTCAAAACTTTTACGGTTCGGGATTTTTTAAAAATTTTTTCAGAAAGGAGTTTTGGCCCCAAACTTGGTAGACGTTATCCTTGTATTTTTGTTGGCATGCAAAAAAAATTCAACTAAAAAACTCGTAGTGTACTAGATTTTGTGACCATTTGAAAAAAGTGTTCCAATTTCAGACACTTTAATTGCTACTGGCAGCAAACCTGTAAATCTCAAATGATTTTTAAGGGGGTGTGCATTCTCGAGGTTTGATGAGGGATAGGGGGCCAATATAAGGGCCAAGTACCAGCACCCATCGCACATCATGTGCTCACACCCTCCCTGCCCCCCAATCATCGGAACCCCAATGCCGTCGGTCAGGTTCTCTAATGATGCTTCAGTGATGGTGCCCTGGGTGAAAAAAAATGCGGCACTAGCACATGCCCGAGCCCAGTATGTGCACCCACAACCCTCAATCCGGTCCGATCTTACGCTGGGAATGAACTCTGTATGCTTAGACTGGGAATAAACTTCGTATGACTAAGTCAACCCACGAAGCGAGCGTTCAGCAGGCCAGAGGGGCAGGATCAGAAGCAAGGGATCGGTCGGGTCCCCCCTGCGTGTGGCTAAACCTGCTGCCATAACCCTCAGTCCGGTCTGATCTTAGACTAGGAATGAACTCCGTATGCGTAAGCCAACCGATGAAACGAGCGGGCGGGCGGGCACTACGTCGGCCAAAGAGGCAGGATGCGCAAGCATGGATCGATAACGTGGTAGGTGGGTTTATGCACATATTCATATTTCTGCCATGCCGATGCCATTTTTATGGCTTGTAAATTCATACAATGGTCCCTTAAGCCTTCATGTGAAGTTTCATGGCAAGATTACTCATTTTCTACTTTTCACAATTTTTGAAACTTTTTATGGTTCGGGATTTTTTTAAAATTTTTTCAGAAGGAGTTTTGGCCCCAAACATGTTAGACATGATCCTTGTATTTTTGTTGGCATGCACAAAAAAATTCAGCTAAAAACTCGAAGTGTACAAGATTTTTTGACCATTTGAAAAAAGTTTCCCCATTTCAGACACTTTAATGGCTACTGGCAGCATGTGCACCCACAACCCTCGATCCGGTCCGGTCTTACACTGGGAATGAACTCCGTATGCTTAGACTGGGAATGAACTTCGTATGCCTAAGTCAACCCATGAAACGAGCGTGCGGTGCTCAGCCGACCAGAAGGGCAGGATGCACAAGCCGGGGATCGATCGGGTCCCCCTCTACGTGCTGCCGATCCTGCTGCCACAGCCCTTGGTCTAGTTTGATCTTAGATTGGGAATGAACTCTGTATGCCTAAGCCAACCGACGAAACAAGCGGGCGGGCGGGCACTACACCGGCCAAAGAGGCGGGATGCGCAAGCTGTAGATCTATAGGATTAGGTGGTTTTAGGCACATCTTATTATTTCTGCCATGCCAATGCCATTTTTATGGCTTGTAAATTCATACAATGGTCCCTTAAGCCTTCATGTGAAGTTTCATGGCAAGTCGACTCATTTTCTATTTTTCATAATTTTTAAAACTTTTTACGGTTTGAGATTTTTTTTAAATTTTTTCAGAAGAAGTTTTGGCCCCAAATTTGGTAGACGTGATCCCTGTATTTTTGTTGGCATGCACAAAAAAATTCAGCTCAAAACTCGAAGTGTACAGGATTTTGTGACCATTTGAAAAAAGTGTCCCCATTTCAGACACTTTAATGGCTACTGGCAGCAAACCTGTAAAATCTCAAATGCTCTTTAAAGGGGTGTGAGTTCTCGCAGTTTGATGTGGGATAGGGGCCA
This sequence comes from Durio zibethinus, assembly GCF_002303985.1. Next base: position 63,804 of record NW_019167847.1, on the reverse strand, counting down.
ATATAAGGGCCAAGTACCAGCACCCATCGCACATCATGTGTGCACACCCCCCCTCACCCCTCAATTACCGGAAGCCCAATGCCGCCGGTCAGGTTCTCCGACGATGCTTCGACGATAGTGGCCCAGGCAAAAAAAATATGGCTCCAGCACATGCTCGAGCCTAGCATGTGCACCAGCAACCCTCGGTCTGGTCTGATCTTACACTGGGAATGAACTCCGTTTGCTTAGACTGGGAATGAACTCCGTATGCCTAAGTCAACCCACGAAACGAGCATGAGGGCGCATAGCCGGCCAGAGGGGTAGGATCCGTAAGCCGAGGATCGATCGGGTGAATACCCCCCTCACCCCCCAATTATTGGAAGCCCAATGTCACCGGTTAGGTTCTCCGGTGATGCTCTGACGATGGTGGCCCGGGCAAAAAAAATATGGCTCCAGCACATGCCTGAGCCCAGCATGTGCACCAGCAACCCTTGGTCCGGTCTGATCTTACACTGGGAATGAACTCCGTATGCTTAGACTGGGAATGAACTCCGTATGCCTAAGCCAACCCATAAAATGAGCGTGGGGGCACTTAGCCGACCAGAGGGGTAGGATGCGCAAGCCAGGGATCGGTCGGGTCCCCCCCTGCGTGCTATCGATCTTGCTACCGTAACCCTCAGTCTGGTCTAATCTTAGACTGGAATGAACTCTGTATGCCTAAGCCAACCGACAAAAGGAGCGGGTGGGCGGGCACTACGCCCACCAAAGAGGCAGCAAGCGCAAGTCATGGATTGATAGGCTGGTAGGTGGGTTTAGGCACATCTTCATATTTCTGCCATGCCAATGCCATTTTTATGGCTTGTAAATTCATACACTGGTCCCTTAAGCCTTCATGTGAAGTTTCATGGCAAGACAACTTGTTTTCTATTTTTCACGATTTTTAAAACTTTTTAATGTTTGGGATTTTTTTAAAATTTTTTCAGAAGGAGTTTTGGCCGCACACTTGGTAGACGTGATCCTTGTACTTTTTTTGGTGTGCACAAAAAAATTCACCTAAAAACTCAAAGTGTATAGGATTTTGTGACCATTTGAAAAAAGTGTCCCCATTTCAGACACTTTAATGGCTACTGGCAGCAAACCTGTAAAATCTCAATTGCTTTTTAAGGGGGTGTGAGTTCTCGAGGTTTGATAAGGGATAGGGGGCCAATATAATGGCCAAGTACCAGCACCCATCGCACATCATGTGCACACACCCCCCACCCCCCAATCGCCGAAACCCCAATGCTGTCGGTCAGGTTCCGCGACGATGCTCCGGCGATGGTGCCCCGGGCAAAAAAAAATGCGACACCAGTACATGCCTGAGCCCAGCATGTGCAACCACAACCCTCGATCTGGTTTGATTTTACACTGGGAATGAACTCCGTGTGCTTAGACTGGGAATGAACTCCATATGCCTAAGTCAACCCATGAAACGAGCGTGCGGGAGCTCAACCGGCCATAGCGGTAGGATGCGTAAGCCGAGGATCGATCGGGTCCTCCCTTACGTTCCATCGATCCCGCTATTGTAACCCTTGGTTCGGTCCGATCTTAGATTGGGAATGAACTCCGAATGCCTAAGCCAACTGACGAAACGAGCGGGTGGGCAGCCACTACGCCTGCCAAAGAGGTGGGATGCACAAGCCGTGGATCGATAGGGTGGTTGGTGAGTTTAGGCACATCTTCATATTTCTGAAGTGCCAATGCCATTTTTATGGCTTGTAAATTCATACAATGGTCCTTTAAGCCTTCATGTGAAGTTTCATGGCAAGACAACTCGTTTTCTATTTTTCAAGATTTTTAAAACTTTTTACGGTTCAGAATTTTTTTAAAATTTTTTCAGATGGAGATTTGGACCCACAGTTTTCATAATTTTTGAAACTTTTTATGGTTCGAGATTTTTTAAAAATTTTTTCAAAAGGATTTTTGGCCCCAAACGTGTTAGACATGATCCTTGTATTTTTGTTGGCATGAACAAAAATATTCAGCTAAAAACTCGAAGTGTACAAGATTTTTTGACCATTTAAAAAAAGTATCCCCATTTCAGACACTTTAATGGCTACTGGCAGCATGTGCACCCGCAACCATCGATCCGGTCCAGTCTTACACTGGGAATGAACTTCATATGCTTAGACTGGGAATGAACTCCGTATGCCTAAGTCAACCCACGAAACGAGCGTGCGGGTGCTCAGCCGGCCAGAAGGGCAGGATGCACAAGTCGGGGATCGGTCGGGTCCCCCCTTGCGTGCTGTCAATCCTGCTACCACAACCCTTGGTCTAGTCTGATCTTAGATTGGGAATAAACTCCGTATGCCTAAGCCAACCGACAAAACAAGCGGGCGGGCGGGCACTACATCGGCCAAAGAGGTGGGATGCGCAAGCTGTGGATCTATAGGGTGTAGGTGGGTTTAGGCACATCTTCATATTTCTGCCATGCCAATGCCATTTTTATGGCTTGTAAATTCATACAATGGTCCCTTAAGCCTTCATGTGAAGTTTCATGGCAAGTCGACTCGTTTTCTATTTTTCACAATTTTCAAAACTTTTTACGGTTTGAGATTTTTTTAAAATTTTTTCAGAAGGAGTTTTGGCCCCAAACTTGGTAGACGTGATCATTGTATTTTTTTTGGCATCCACAAAAAAATTCAGCTAAGAACTTGAAGTGTACAAGATTTTGTGACCATTTGAAAAAAGTGTCCCCATTTTAGACACTTTAATGGCTACTGGCAGCAAATATATAAAATCTCAAATGCTCTTTAAGGGGGTGTGAGTTCTTGAGGTTTGATGAAGGATAGGGGGCCAATATAAGGGCCAAGTACCAGCACCCATCGCACATCATGTGCACACACCCCTCTACCCCCCCAATCGCCGGAACCCTAATGCTGTCGGTCAGGTTCTCTGGCGATGGTGCCCCGAGTGAAAAAAAATGCGGCACCAGCACATGCCCGAGCCAAGCATGTGCACCCGTAACCCTCGGTCTGGTCCAATCTTACACTGGGAATTAACCTGGTATGCTTAGACTGAGAATGAACTCCGTATGCCTAAGTCAACCGACGAAACGAGCGTGCGGGCACTCAGTCGGCCAGAGGGGCATGATGCGCAAGCCAGGGATCGGTCGGGTCCCCCCCTGCATGCTATCGATCCTACTGCCGCAACCCTCAGTCTAATCCAATCTTAGATTAGTAATGAACTCCGTATGCCTAAGCCAACCGACAAAACGAGCGGACGGGTGGGCACTACGCCGGCCAGAGAGGCGAGATGCGCAAGCCGTGGATCGATAGGGTGGTAGGTGGGTTTAGGCACATCTTCATATTTCTGCCTTGCCAATGCCATTTTTATGGCTTGTAAATTCAAACAATGGTCCCTTAAGCCTTCATGTGAAGTTTCATGGCAAGCCGACTCATTTTCTATTTTTCATGATTTTGAAAACTTTTTACGGTTCGAGATTTTTTTAAAATTTTTTCAGAAGGAGTTTTGGCCCCAAGCTTGGTAGACGTGATCCTTGTATTTTTGTTGGCATGCATAAAAAAATTCAGCTAAAAACTCTAAGTGTACAGGATTTTGTGACCATTTGAAAAAATTGTCCCCATTTCAGACACTTTAATGGCTACTGCCAGCAAACTTGTAAAATCTCAACTGCTCTTTAAGGGGGTGTGAGTTCTCAAGGTTTGATGAGGGATAGGGGGCCAATGTAAGGGCCAAGTACCAGCACCCATCGCACATCATGTGCGCACACCCCCCACCCCCCCAATCGTCGGAACCCCAATACCGTCGGTCAGGTTCTCCGACGACACTCCGACGATGGTGTCCCGAGAAAAAAAAATACTGCACCAGCACATGCCCAAGCCCAGCATGTGCACCCATAAACCTTGGTCTGGTCCGATCTTACACGGGGAATGAACTCCGTATGCTTAGACTGGGAATGAACTCCGTATGCCTAAGTCAACCCATGAAACGAGCGTGCGAGTGCTCAGCCAATCAGAGCGGCAAGATGTACAAGCTAGGGATTGACCGGGTCCCCCCCTTTGTGCTACCGATCCTACTGCTACAACCTTCAGTCTGGTATGATCTGAGACTGGGAACAAATTCCGTATGCCTAAGCCAATAGACGAAACGAGCGGATGGGCGGGCACTACACCGACCAGAGAGGCGGGATGCGCAAGTCGTGGGTCGATAGGGCGGTAGGTGGGTTTAGGCACATCTTCATATTTCTGTCATGCCAATGCCTTTTTTATGGCTTGTAAATTCCTACAATGGTCCCTTAAGCCTTCATGTGAAGTTTCATGCCAAGACGACTCGTTCTCTATTTTTCATGATTTTTGAAACTTTTTACGGTTCGGGATTTTTTTAAAATTTTTTTAGAAGGAGTTTTGGCCCCACACTTGGTAGATGTGATCCTTGTATTTTTGTTGACATGCACAAAAAAATTCAGCTAAAGACTCGAAGTGTACAGGATTTTATGACCAATTGAAAAAAATGTCCACATTTCAAACACTTTAACGGCTACTCGCAGCAAACCTGTAAAATCTCATATGCTCTTTAAGGGGGTGTGAGTTCTCAAGGTTTGATGAGCGATAGGGGTCCAATATAAGGGCCAAGTACCAGCACCCATCGCACATCATGTGCGCACACCCCCTGCCCCCCCAATCGCTGGAACCCCATTGCTGTCGGTCAGGTTCTCCGGTGATGCTCCGACGATGGTGCCCCGAACGAAAAAAAGAATACGGCACCAGCACATGCCTGAGCCCAGCATGTGCACCCGCAACCCTCGGTCCGGTCTGATCTTACACTGGGAATGAACCCTGTATGCTTAGACTGGGAATGAACTCCGTATGCCTACGTCAACCCACGAAATGAGCGTACGGGCGCTCAACTGGCCAGAGGGGTAGGATGCGCAAGTCGAGGATCGGTCGGGTCCCCCCCTGTGTGGTGCCAATCCTACTATTGCAACCCTCAGTCTGGTCTGATCTTAGATTGGGAATGAACTCCGTATGCCTAAGCCAACCGACGAAGCGAGCGTTCGGGCGGGCACTACGCCGACCAGAGAGGCGGGATGCGCAAGCCGTGGATCGATAGGGTGGTAGGTGGGTTTGGCACATCTTCATATTTCTGCCATGCCAATGCCATTTTTATGGCTTATAAATTCATACAATGGTCCCTTAAGCCTTCCTGTGAAGTTTCATGGCAAGACGACTCATTTTCTATTTTCATGATTTTTGAAACTTTTTACGGTTCGGGATTTTTTTAAAATTTTTTCAGAAGAATTTTTGGCCCCACACTTGGTAGACATGATCCTTGTATTTTTGTTGGTATGCACAAAAAAATTCAGCTAAAAACTCGAAGTGTACAGGATTTTGTGACCATTTGAAAAAAGTGTCCCCATTTTAGACACTTTAATGGCTACTGGCAGCAAACCTGTAAAATCTCAAATGCTCTTTAAGGGGGTGTGAGTTCTTGAGGTTTGATGAGGGATATGGGGTCAATATAAAGGCCAAGTACCAGCACCCATTGCACATCATGTGCGCACACCCCCCACCCTCCCAATCGCCGGAAGCCCAATGCCGCCGGTCAGGTTTTCACAGCGATGCTCTGGCGATGGTTTCCGGGCGAAAAACAAATGCGGCACCAGTACATGCCCGAGCATAGCATGTGCACCCACAACCCTCGGTCCGCTCTGATATTACACTGGGAACGAACTCCGTATGCTTAGACTGGGAATGAACTTCGTATGCCTAAGTCAACCCACGAAACAAGCGTACGGGCGCTTAGCCGGCCAGAGGGGCAGGGTGCGCAAGCCGAGGTTCGGTCGAGTCCCCCCCTACGTGCTGCCGATCCTGCTACCACAACCCTCGGTCTGATCTAATCTTAAACTGGGAATGAACTCCGTATGCCTAAGCCAACCGACGAAATGAGCAGGCGGGAGGGCACTATGCCGGTCAGAGAGGCAGGATGCAAAAGCCGTGGATCGATAGGGTGGTAGGTGGGTTTCGGCACATCTTCATATTTTTGCCATGCCAATGCCATTTTTATGGCTTGTAAATTCATACAATGGTCCCTTAAGCCTTCATGTGAAGTTTCATGGCAAGACGACTCGTTTTACGTTTTTCACGATTTTTGAAACTTTTTACGGTTCAGGAATTTTTTAAAATTTTTTCAGAAGGAGTTTGGCCCGAAACTTGGTAGACATGATCATTTTATTTTTGTTGGCATGCACAAAAAAAATCAGCTAAAAACTCAAAGTGTACAGGATTTTGTGACCATTTGAAAAAAGTGTCCCCATTTTAAACACTTTAATGGCTACTGGCAGCAAACCTATAAAATCTCAAATGCTCTTTAAGGGGGTGTGACTTCTCAAGGTTTGAAGGGGGATAGGGGCCCAATATAAGGGCCAAGTACCAGCACCCATCGCACATCATGTGCGCACAACCCCCCGCCCCTCCAATCGTTGGAACCCCAATGTCGCCAGTCAGGTTCTCCGACGATGCTTCGACGATGGTGCCCTAGGTGAAAAAAAAGTGTGGCACCAGCACATGCCCGAGCCCAGCATGTGCACCTACAACACTTGGTCCGATCTGATCTTACATTGGGAACGAAATCCGTATGCTTAGATTGGGAATGAACTCTGTGTGCCTAAGTCAACCCACGAAACGAGCGTGCGGGCGCTCAGTCCGCCAGAAGGGCAGGATGGGCAAGCAGGGGATCGGTCAAGTCCCCCCTTACGAGCTGCCTATCTTGCTGCCATAGCCCTCGGTCTGGTTTGATGTTAGACTGGGAATGAAATCCGTACGCCTAAGCCAACCGACAAAATGAGAGGGCGGGCGGGCACTCCACCGGTCAGAGAGGTGGGATGCGTAAGCCGTGGATCGATAGGGTGGTAGGTTGGTTTAGACACATCTTCATATTTCTGCCATGCCAATGCCATTTTTATGGCTTGTAAATTCATACAATGGTCCCTTAAGCCTTCATGTGAAGTTTCATGGCAAGACAACTCATTTTCTATTTTTCACAATTTTTGAAACTTTTTACGGTTTGAAATTTTTTAAAAATTTTTTCAGAAGGAGTTTTGGCCCCAAACTTGGTAGACGTGATCCTTGTATTTTTCTTGGCATGCACAAAAAAATTCAGCTAAAAACTCGAAATGTACAAGATTTTGTGACCATTTGAAAAAAGTGTCCCCATTTCAGACACTTTAATGGCTACTGGCAGCAAATCTATAAAATCTCAAATGCTCTTTAATGGGGTGTGAGTTCTCGAGGTTTGATGAGTGATAGGGGTCCAATATAAGGGCCAAGTACCAGCATCCATTGCACATCATGTGCGCACACCCCCCGCCCCCCCAATCGCTATAACCCCAATACCGCCGGTCAAGTTCTCCAGCGATGCTACGGGGATGGTGCCCCGAGCGAAAAAAAATGCGACACAAGCACATGCCTGAGCCCAGCATGTGCACCTGGAACCCTCGGTCCGGTTCGATCTTACACTGGGAATGAACTCCGTATGCCTAAGTCAACCCACGAAATGAGCGTGCGGGCGCTCAGCCAGCTGCAGAGGCAGGATGCACAAGCCGGGGATCGGCCGGGTCCCCCCTGCGTGCTGCCAATCCTACTCCCGCAACCCTCGATCTGGTCTGATCTTCGACTGGGAATGAACTCCGTATGCCTAAGCAAACCGACGAAATGAGAGGGTGGGTGGGCACTACGCCGGCCAGAGTGACGCGATGCGCAAGCCTTGGATCGATAGGGTGGTAGGTGGGTTTAGGCACATCTTCATATTTCTACCATGCCAATGCCATTTTAATGGCCTGTAAATTCACACAATGGTCCCTTAAGCCTTCATGTGAAGTTTCATGGCAAGACGACTCGTTTTCTATTTTTCACGATTTTTGAAACTTTTTCTGGTTCAAGATTTTTTAAAAATTTTTTCAGAAGGAGTTTTGGCCCAAACTTGGTAGACGTGATCCTCGTATTTTTGTTGGCATACATAAAAAAATTTAGCTAAAAATTGGAAGTGTACAAGATTTTGTGACCATTTGAAAAAAGTGTCCCCATTTTAAACACTTTAATTGCTACTGGCAGCAAACCTGAAAAATCTCAAATGCTCTTTAAGGGGGTGTGAGTTCTCGAGGTTTGATGAGGGATAGGGGGCCAATATAAGGGCCAAGAACCAGCACCAATCGCACATCATGTGCGCACACCCCCCACCCTCCCAATCGCCGGAACCCCAACGCAGCCAGTCAGGTTCTCCGGCGATGCTCCGACGATGGTGCCCCGAGTGAAAAAAAATGTGGCACCATTCCTTGGGCTGGTTAACTACTACAAGCACTTCATCAAAGGTCACTCAGTAATAGCCACACCATTGACTGACTTGTTCAAGAAAGGGAGAGCATGGGAGTGGAGCACAGGGTGCCAGGAAGCCTTTGACAGGTTGAAGCGGGCTGTGACCAAGGAGCCAGTCTTGGCCTTGCCAGAGCATGCCAAGCCGTATGAGGTGAATATGGATGCATCAGACTTTGCCATAGGGGGTGTGTTGATGCAAGAAGGATGTCCAGTAGCATTCGAGAGCAGGAAGCTGAATGAGACTGAGCGCAAGTACACGATCCAAGAGAAGGAGATGACTGCAGTGGTGCACTGCTTGTGCACTTGGTGCCATTACCTGTTGGGGTCGAGGTTTGTGGTAAGGACAGACAATGTGGCGACCAGCTACTTTCAGACGCAGAAGAAGCTGTCCCTTAAGTAGGCGAGATGGCAAGATTTTCTTACAGAATTTAATTTCCAGATGAAGTACAAGCCAGGACGGGCGAACCTAGTGGCAGACGCCCTGAGCAAGAAGGCTAACCTTGCTGCCATTAGCCAACCGAAGGGGTCACTGGTGCTGCGCATTAAAGAGGGACTTGTGCATGATCCTACAGCCAAGGCTTTGATGGAGTACGCCCAGCAAGGTAAGACTAGGTGATTTTGGTTGTAGGATGGTTTATTATACACCAGGGGCAGTAGACTGTTTGTGCCACAGCACGAAAAGCTCCGCAAGTAAGTTTTGCATGAATGTCATGATTCAAGGTGGGCTGGACACCCTGGAGTGAGCCGTACCTTGGCATTGATCGAGGACCGGTACTACTAGCTGCACATGAGGGAGGATGTGGAGGCCTATGTGAAGACTTGTCTTGTGTGCCAACAGGACAAGATGGAGCTCAAGAAACCAGGCGATCTCTTGGAGCCATTGCCAGTGCCAGAGTGACCATGGGAGAGTGTTTCTTTGGACTTTATAGTCATTCCACCCAAGACAGAGGGGTTTGGAAGCATCATGGTAGTGGTGGATAGGTTTTCCAAGTATGGAATTTTCATTCCAACAACTAAAGAGTGCCCGGCCGAGGAGGCAGCTCGATTGTTCCTGAAGAACATGGTTAAGTACTGGGGAGTGTCGAGGACCATTGTTAGTGATTGGGACGGGCGGTTCATGGGTAGGTTCTGGATTGAGTTGTTCAAGCTGCTGGGGTCAGACTTGAACTTTTCCACCAGCATGCATCCACAGACCGATGGGCAGACAGAATGAGTGAATGGACTATTGGAGGTCTACCTCAGGCACTATGTGAGTGCCACAGAAAGGGACTGGCCAAAGCTGCTAGATATTGCACAGTTTTCCTACAACTTGCAAAGGAGCGAGGCAACGAACCAGAGCCTATTTGAAGTTATGACAGGGTAACAACCACTAACACCTGGTTCAATTGCTGTTGGTTATACAGGGCCGAATCCAGCAGCATACAAGTTTGCCAAGGCATGGCAGGAGCAAACTGACTTGGCCAGAGTTTGTCTACACAAGGCAGCCAAGAGGTCAAAGAACTGGGCAGACTAGAATATGCGGGACGTGTAGTTCCAGGTTGGAGACTTGATGTTGGTAAAGCTGCATCCCATTGTACGCCATAGGGGGCTGCACAAAGGCCTAGTCTAGAGGTATGAGGGACCTTTTCGAATAGTCAAGAGGGTAGGCAAGGTTGCCTACAAGCTGGATATGCCACCCAAGCCGAGGGTACACCTGGTGTTCCATGTAAGCATGCTCAAGCCATTCCATAAGGATGAGGGAGATCCAGGATGAGCAGAGTCAAAGTGTGTGCCATTGGGAGCAAGGGCCTCATATGAGAAGGAGGTCTACAACATCATAGCTAATCGGGAAGTGAGACGGAAGAACTAAAAACCAAGACATGTGTACTTGGTGCGCTGGAAGGGACTTCCAGATAGTCAGGCGAGTTGGGAACCAACAGAGGACTTATGGCAGTTTGGGGACCAGATCAGGCAGTACCATGCAGAAGATGCAACGAAGGCATTACGCAATCAGGTGGGGGAGAATGTCACGCCCTGGGCGGGCACGCCAGGCACATCAGGCAGACTAGCAGGTGAGCCAAAGGTTGAGGCCCGCAGACCAGGTGTCCTGGCAGGTATCTGTGTGCAAAACCTAGCAAACAAGCTCAGAATGCCCGCCCGACTTACAGGCCAGCCCGTGAGACCAAGGCCTGGCATACAAGTTGCCCGCACCACATCCAGAAGGGCCCAAGGTGCTGGACACGCAAGGGAAGCTTCTGGAAACAGGTAAGAGCATCCTGGCAGATTTGGTTGACCCTAAAAATTAGGAGTTAGCATCCTGATTGATTGTAATCCCATGATTTTAGCTTTTATTCTAGGGATATGCCATTAAGTTGTAGCTGGAGCCTCAACTATAAATAGAGGGCTGCTCCACCCTCATTTGTACATCATCAAACACTTCTGTTTCAGTGAATACAAGAGCATTTCCAGAATTCTATCTTCTTATTCCATTTCTCTTTAACTTGTGTAATCAGCCCTTCCCATTGTTCTAGCGCCCGCACGCTTATGTTTTAGGCTGACTTAGGCACAAAGGAGGAGATTCCAAGCCTAAGGTCGTACGAATTTTGAGTCTAAGGTCAGAGCCCATGACACCTGCGTGCTGTCGATCCTACTGTCGTAACCTTCGGTCCGGTCTGATCTTAGACCGAGAATGAACTCCGTATGCCTAAGCCAACCGATGAAACGAGTGGGCGGGCAGGCACTACGTCGATAAGAGAGACGGGATGCGCAAGTCATGGATCGATAGGGTGGTAGGTGGGTTTAGGCACATCTTCACATTTCTACCGTGCCAATGCCATTTTTATGGCTTGTAAATTCATACAATGGTCCCTTACGCCTTCATGTGAAGTTTCATGGTAAGATGACTCATTTTCTATTTTTTACGATTTTTAAAACTTTTTACGGTTCGGGATTTTTTTTAAATTTTTTCAGAAGGATTTTTGACCCCAAACTTGGTAGACGTGATCCTTGTATTTTTGTTGGCATGCAAAAAAAAATTTAGCTAAAAACTCGAAGTGTACAGGATTTTGTGACCATTTGAAAAAGGTGTCCCCATTTCAGACACTTTAATGGCTACTGGCAGCAAACTTGTAAAATCTCAAATGCTTTTTAAGGGGGTGTGAGTTCTCAAGGTTTGATGAGGGATAGGGAGCCAATATAAGGGCCAAGTACCAGCACCCATCGCACATCATGTGCGCACACCCCCCGCCCCCCCATTGTCGGAACCCCAATGCCACCGATCAGGTTCTCCGACGATGCTCCGGCGATGCTGCCCCGAGCGAAAAAAAAATGTGGCACCAGCACATGCTCAAGCCCAGCATGTGCACCCATAACCCTCGGTCAGATCCGATCTTACACTGAGAATGAACTCCGTATGCTTAGACTGGGAATGAACTCCGTATGCCTAATTCAACCCACGAAATGAGTATGCGGGTGCTCAACCGGTCGGAGGGGCAGGATGCGTAAGCCGATGATCGGTCGGGTCCCCCCCTACGTGCTGCCGATCCTACTATCGTAACCCTCGATTCAATCTGATCTTAGACTGGGAATGAACTTCGTATGCCTAAGCCAACCGACAAAATGAGCGGGCGTAGATCCTTGTATTTTTGTTGGCATGCGTAAAAAAAATTCAGCTAAAAACTCGAAGTGTACAGGATTTTGTGACCATTTGAAAAAAGTGTCCCCATTTGAGACACTTTAATGGCTACTGGCAGCAAACCTGTAAAATCTCAAATGCTCTTTAAGGGGGCATGAGTTCTCAAGGTTTGATGAGGGTTAGGGGGCCAATATAAGGGCCAAGTACCGCTGGTCAGGTTCTTTGGCGACGCTCCAACGATGGTGCCCCGAGTGAAAGAAAAATGCAGCACCAGCACATGCCCGATACCAACATGTGCGCCTGGAACCCTTGGTCCAGTCCGATCTTAAACTGGGAATGAACTTCGTATGCTTAGACTAGGAATGAAATCTGTATGCCTAAGTCAAGCCATGAAATGAGCTTGCAGACGCTCAGTCGGCCAGAGGGGTAAGATGCGCAAGCCGGGGATCGGCTGGGTCCCCCCTGCGTGCTACTGATCCTGCTATCGTAACCCTCAGTCCGGTCCGATCTTAGACTGGGAATGAACTCAGTATGCCTAAGCCAACCGACGAAATTAGCAGGCGGGCGGGCACTACGCCGGCCAAAGAGGCGAGATGCGCAAGCCGTGGATCGATAGGGTGGTAAGTGGGTTTAGGCACATCCTCATATTTCTGCCATGCCAATGCCATTTTTATTGCTTGTAAATTCATACAATGGTCCCTTAAGCCTTCATGTGAAGTTTCATGCCAAGACGACTCGTTTTCTATTTTTCATGATTTTCAAAACTTTTTATGGCTCAGGATTTTTTTAAAATTTTTTCAGAAAGTGTTTTGGCCCCAAACTTGTAGACATGATCCTTGTATTTTTGTTGGCATGCAAAAAAAAAATTTAGCTAAAAACTCGAAATGTACAGGATTTTGTGACCATTTGAAAAAAGTGTCCCCATTTTAGACACATTAATGGCTACTGGCAGTAAACCTGTAAAATCTCAGATGCTCTTTAAGGGGGTGTGAGTTTTCGAGTTTTGATGAGGGATAGGGGGCCAATATAAAGGCCAAGTACCAGCACCCATCGCACATCATGTGCGCACACCCCCTGCCCCCCAATCGTCGGAACTCCAATGCTGCCGATCAGGTTCTCCGGTGATGCTCCAGCGATGGTGCCCTCTGCGAAAAAAATACGGCACCAGTACCTGCCCGAGCCTAGCATGTGCACCCGTAACCCTCGACCCAATCTGATCTTACACTGGGAATGAACTCTGTATGCTTAGACTGGGAATTAACTCCATATGCCTAAGTCAACCCACGAAACAAGGGAGTGAGCGCTCAGCCGATCGGAGGGGCAAGATGCACAAGCCGAGGATCGGTCGGGTCCCCCCCTGTGTGCTGCCGATCCTGCTATCGTAACCTAGGTCTGGTTCGATCTTAGACTGGGAATAAACTCTGTATGCCTAAGCCAACCGATAAAACGAGCGGGCGGGCGAGCACTACGCCAGCCAGAGAAGCGAGATACGCAAGCCGTGGATCGATAGGGTAGTAGGTGGGTTTAGGCACATCTTCATATTTCTACCATGCCAATGCCATTTTTATGGCTTTTAAATTCATACAATGGTCCCTTAAGCCTTCATGTGAAGTTTAATGGCAAGACGACTCGTTTTCTATTTTTCATGATTTTTGAAACTTTTTATGGTTCGAGATTTTTTTAAAATTTTTTCAGATAGAGTTTTGGCCCCACACTTGGTAGACATGATCCTTGTATTTTTTTTTGGCATCCATAAAAAAATTCAGCTAAAAACATGAAGTGTACAGGATTTTGTGACCATTTGAAAAAAGTGTCCCCATTTCAGACACTTTAATGGCTACTGGCAGCAAAACTCAAATGCTCTTTAAGGGGGTGTGAGTTCTCGAGGTTTGATGAGGGATAGGGGGCCAATATAAGGGCCAAGTATCAGCACCCATCACACATCATCTACACACACCCTCTCCCCCGCCCCCGCAATCGTAGGAACCCCAATGCCGTCGATCAGGTTCTCCGGCGATGCTCTGGCGATGGTGCCCCGGGCAAAAAAAAAATGCAACACCAGCACATGCTCGAGAATAGCATGTGCACCCGTAACCCTTGATCCGGTCTGATCTTACACTGGGAATGAACTCTGTATGCTTAGACTGGGAATGAACTCCGTATGCCTAAGTCAACCTACGAAACGAGCGCGTGGGTGCTCAACCGACTAGATGGGCAGGATGTGCAAGCCAGGGATCGATCGGGTCCCCCTTACGTGCTGTCGATCCTACTGCCGTATCCCTTGGTTGGGTTCGATCTTAGACTGGGAATGAACTTTGTATGCCTAAGCCAACCGACAAAACGAACGGGCAGGCGGGCACTACGTCGGCCAGAGAGGCAAGATGCGCAAGCTGTTGATCGATAAGGTGGTAGGCGGGTTTAGGCACATCTTCATATTTCTGCCATGCCAATACCATTTTTATGGCTTGTAAATTCATACAATGGTCCCTTAAGCCTTCATGTGACGTTTCATGGCAAGACGACCCGTTTTCTATTTTTCACGATTTTTAAAACTTTTTATGGTTTGAGATTTTTTTAAAATTTTTTCAGATGGAGTTTTGGCCCCAAACATGGTAGACGTGATCCTTGTTTTTTAGTTAGCATGCACAAAAAAATTCAGCTAAGAACTCTAAGTGAACAGGATTTTGTGACCATTTGAAAAAAGTGTCCCCATTTCAGACACTTTAATGGCTACTGGCAGCAAACCTGTAAAATCTCAAATGCTCTTTAAGGGGGTGTGAGTTCTCAAGGTTTAATGGGGGATAGGGGCCAATATAAGGGCCAAGCAGCAGCGCCCAACACACATCATGTGCGCACACCCTCTCCCCCGCCCCCTAATTGCCGGACCCCAATGCCATCGGTCAGGTTCTTCGGCGGTGCTCCGGCGATGGTGCCCCGAGCGAAAAAAAAATGTAAGACCAGCACATGCCCGAGCCCATCATGTGCACCTGCAACCCTCGGTTCGGTCCGATCTTACACTAGGAATGAACTCCGTATGCTTAGACTGGGAATGAACTCCGTATGCCTAAGTCAACCTATGAACGAGCGTGCGGGCGCTCGCTGGCCAGAGGGGCAGGATGCGCAAGCCGGGGATCGGTCGGGTCCCCCCCTTCGTGCTAAAAATCTTGTTGTCGCAACCCTCAGTGCGATTCAATCTTAGACTGGGAATGAACTCCGTATGCCTAAGCCAACCGACTAAACGAGTGGGTGGGCGGGCACTACATCGGCCTGAGAGGCGGGATGCGCAAGCCATAGATCGATAGGGTGGTAGGTGGGTTTAGGCACATCTACATATTTTTTTCGTGCCAATGCAATTTTTCTGGCTAGTAAATTCATACAATTTTTCCTTAAGCCTTCATGTGAAGTTTCAAGGCAACACGAATCGTTTTCCATTTTTCATGATTTTTGAAACTTTCTACGGTTCGAGATTTTTTTAAAATTTTTTCAGAAGGAGTTTTGGCCCCAAACTTGGTAGACGTGATCCCTGTATTTTTGTTGGCATGCACTATGCTGACCAGAAGTGTACAGGATTTTGTGACCATTAGAAAAAAGTGTCCCCGTTTCAGACACTTTAATGGCTACTGGTAGCAAACCTGTAAAATCTCAAATGCTCTTTAAGGGGGTGTGAGTTCTCGAGGTTTGATGAGGGATAGGGGGCCAATATAAGGGCCAAGTACCAGCACCAATCGTACATCATGTGCGCACACCCCCCGCCCCCCCAATCGTCGGAACCCTAATGCTGCCGGTCAGGTTCTCGGAATGATGCTCTGACGATGGTGCTCCGGGCGAAAAAAAATGTTGCACCAACACATGCCCGAGCCCAGCATGTGCACCCGTAACCCTTGGTCCGGTACGATGTTACACTGGAAATGAACTCCGTAAGCTTAGACTGGGAATGAACTCCATATGCCTAAGTCAACCCACGAAACGAGCGTTCGGGTGCTCAGCCGGCCAGAGGGGCAAGATGCACAAGCCGGGGATAGGTCAGGTCCCCCCCTACATGCTGCCGATCCTGCTACTGCAACCCTCGATCTGATCTGATCTTAGACTGGGAATCAACTGCGTTTGCCTAAGCCAACCGAAGAAATGAGCGGGCGGGCGGGCACTACGTCGGCCAGAGAGGGGGGATACGCAAGCCTTGGATCAATAGGGTGGTAGACGGGTTTAGGTACATCTTCATATTTCTACCATGCCAATGCCATTTTTATGGCTTGTAAATTCATACAATGGTCCCTTAAGCCTTCATGTGAAGTTTCATGGCAAGACGTCTCGTTTTCTATTTTTCATGATTTTTGAAACTTTTTACGGTTAGAGATTTTTTTAAAATTTTTTCAGAAGGATTTTGGCCAAAAACTTGGTAGACGTGATCTTTGTATTTTTTTTGGCACGCACAAAAACATTCAGCCAAAAAACTCGAAGTGTACAGAATTTTGTGACCATTTGAAAAAAAGTGTCCCCATTTTAGACACTTTAATGGGCTACTGGCAGCAAACCTGTAAAATCTCAAATGCTCTTTTAAAGGGGTGTGAGTTTCTCAAGCTTTGATGAGGATAGGGGGCCAATATAAGGGCCAAGTACCAGCACCCATCGCACATCATGTGCGCACACCCCCTCCGCCCCTAATCACCGGAACCCCAATGCCGCCGGTCAGGTTCTCTGGCGATACTCCGGTGATGGTGCGTCGAAAGAAAAAAAATGCAGCACCTGTACATGCTCGAGCCCAAGATGTGTACCCACAACCTTCGGTCTGGTCCAATCTTCCACTGGGAATGAACTTGGTATGCTTAGACTGGGAATGAACTTCGTATGCCTAAGTCAACCCACGAAATGAGCGTACAGGCGCTCAGCCGGCCAGAGGGGCAGGATGCGCAAGCTGGGGATCGGTCAGGTCCCCCTGCATGCTGCTGATCCTACTACCACAACCCTCGATCCAGTCCGATCTTAGACTGGGAATGAACTCCGTATGCCTAAGCCAACCGATGAAACGAGAAGGCGAGATAGCACTACGCTGGCCAGAGAGGCGGGATGCGTAAGCCTTGGATCGATAGGGTGGTAGGTGGGTTTAGGCACATCTTCATATTTTCTGCCATGCTAATGCCATTTTTATGGCTTTTAAATTCATACAATGGCCCCTTAAGCCTTCATGTGAAGTTTCATGGCAAGACGACTCGTTTTCTATTTTTCACGATTTTTCAAACTTTTTATGGTTCAGGATTTTTTAAAAATGTTTTCAGAAGCATTTTTGGCCCCAAACGTGGTGGACATGATCCTTTTATTTTTGTTGGCATGCACAAAAAAATTCAACTAAAAACTCGAAGTGTACAAGATTTTGTGAACATTTGAAAAAAGTGTCCCCATTTCAAACACTTTAATGCTACTGGTAGCAAACCTGTAAAATCTCAAATGCTCTTTAAGGGGCTGTGAGTTCTCGAGCTTTGATGAGGGATAGGGGGCCAATATAAGGGCCAAGTACCAGCACCCATCACACATCATGTGCGCACACCCCCCGCCACCCTAATCGTCGAAACGCCAATGCCGTCGGTCAGGTTCTCCAACGATGCTCCAGTGATGGTGCCCCGGGGGAAAAAAATACGGCACCAGCACATGCCCGAGCCCAGCATGTGCATCGGTAACCCTTGGTCTGGTCTGATCTTACACTGGGAATGAACTCCGTATGCTTAGACTGGGAATGAAATCAGTATGCCTAAGTCAACCCACGAAACGAGCGTACGGGCGCTCAGCCAGCCAGAGGGGTAGGATGCGCATGCCAGGGATAGGACGGGTCCCCCTCTACATGCTACCAATCCTACTGCTGTAACCCTCGGTCCGGTCTGATCTTAGACTGGGAATGAACTCCGTATGCCTAAGCCAACCGACGAAACGAGCAGGCGGGCGGGCACTACGCCGGCCAGAGAGACGGGATGCGCAAGCCGTGGATCGATAGGTTGGTAGGTGGGTTTAGGCACATCTTCATATTTTTACCATGCCAATGCCATTTTTATGGCTTGTAAATCCATACAATGGTCCCTTAAGCCCTCATGTGAAGTTTCATGGCAAGACAACTCGTTTTTAATTTTTCATGATTTTTGAAACTTTGTACGGTTCGGGATTTTTTTAAAATTTTTTTTGAAGCAGTTTTGGCCCCAAACTTGGTAGACATGATTGTTGTGTTTTTTTTGGCATGCAAAAAAAAATTCAGCTAAAAGCTCGAAGTGTACAGGATTTTGTGACCATTTAAAAAAAGTGTCCACATTTTAGACACTTTAATCACTACTGGCAGCAAACCTGTAAAATCTCAAATGCTCTTTAAGGGGGTGTGAGTTCTCAAGGCTTGATGAGGGATAGGGGGCCAACATAAGGGCCAAGTACCAGCACCCATCGCACATCATGTGCGCACACCCCCCGCCCCCCAATCGTCGGAACCCCAATGTCGCCGGTCAGGTTCTCCGGTGATGCTCCGACGACGGTGCCCCAAGCGAAAAAAAAATGCGACACTAGCACATGCCCGAGGCCAGCATGTGCACATGCAACCCTCAGTCCAGTCTGATCCTACACTAGGAATGGACTCTGTATGCTTAGACTGGGAATGTACTCCGTATGCCTAAGTCAACCCATGAAACGAGCGTGCGGGCACTCAGCTGGCTAGAGGGGCAGGATGCGCAAGCCGGAGATCGACCGAGTCCCCCCCTACATGCTGCCAATCTAGCTGCCACAACACTCGGTCTGGTCTGATCTTAGGCTGGGAATGAGCTCCGTATGCCTAAGCCAACTGACAAAACGAGCGGGCGGGCGGGCACTACGTCGGCAGAGAGGCGGGATGCGCAAGCCATGGATCGATAGGGTGGTAGGTGGGTTTAGGCACATCTTCATATTTCTGCCATACCAATGCCATTTTTATGGCTTGTAAATTCATACAATGGTCCCTTAAGCCTTCATGTGAAGTTTCATGGCAAGAAGACTCGTTTTCTATTTTTCACGATTTTTGAAACTTTTTACAGTTCAGGATTTTTTAAAAATTTTTTCAGAAGGATTTTTGGTCCCAAACATG
The DNA here is from genome assembly GCF_002303985.1 of Durio zibethinus. The sequence continues at coordinate 44,753 of NW_019167847.1, read as the reverse complement.
GTAGACGTGATCCTTGTATTTTTGTTGGCATGCACAAAAAAATTCAGCTAAAAACTCGAAGTGTACAGGATTTTGTGACCATTTGAAAAAAGTGTCCCCATTTCAGACACTTTAATGGCTACTGGCAGGAAACCTGTAAAATCTCAAATGCTCTTTAAGGGGTGTGAGTTCTTGAGGTTTGATGAGGGATAGGGGGCCAATATAAGGGCCAAAGTACGAGCACCCCATCGCACATCATGTGCGCACACGCCCCTGCGCCCCCCCAATGCGTCGGACACCCCAATGCCGTCGGTCAGGTCTCCGACGAATGCTCCGACGATGGTGCCCCGGGCAAAAAAAAATATGGCGCACCAGCAATGCCCGAGCCCCGCATGTGCACCCTTTAACCCTCGGTCTGGCGATCCTACACTGGGAATGAACTCCGTCATGCTTAGGACTGGAAGAACTCCGTATGCCTAAGTCAACCAATGATAACGAACGTGCGGGTGCTCAGGCTATGTGCGCCAATCCAGCGCCTCAACCCTCGTCCGGCGTCCAATCTTAGTGAGGAATGAACTCCGTAGCCTAAGCCAACCGACGAAACGAGCGGGGCTGGCGGGCACGTACTGCCGGCCATAAGAGGCGAGGATTCGCAAGCCGTGGTATCGATAGAGTGGGGGTGGGTTTAGGCACATCGTCATATTTATGCCATGCCAATGCCATTTTTATGGCTTATAAATTCATACAATGGTCCCTTAAGCCTTCATGTGAAGTTTCATGGCAAGACGACTCGTTTTCTATTTTTCATGATTTTGGAAACTTTTTACGGTTCGAGATTTTTTTAAAATTTTTTCAGAAGGATTTTTGGCCCCAAACTTGGTAGACTTGATCCTTGTATTTTTTTTGGCATACGCAAAAAAATTCATCCAAAAACTCGAAGTGTACAGGATTTTGTGACCATTTGAACAAAGTGTCCCCATTTCAGACACTTTAATGGCTACTGGCAGCAAACCTGAAAAATCTCAAATGCTCTTTAAGGGGGTGTGAGTTCTCGAGGTTTGATGAGGGATAGGGGGCCAATATAAGGGCCAAGTACCAGCACCCATCGCACATCATGTGCGCACACCCCCCCTGCATGCTACCGATCCTGTCAGAACCCTCTGTCCGGTTCGATCTTAGACTGGGAATGAACTCTGTCTGACTAAGCCGACCGATGAAACGAGCGGGCGGGCGGGCACTACACCAACCAGAGAGGCTGGATGCGCAAGCCGTGGATCGATAGGGTGGTAGGTGGGTTTAGGCACATCTTCATATTTCTGCCATGCCAATGCCATTTTTATGGCTTGTAAATTCATACAATGGTCCCTTAAGCCTTCATGTGAATTTTCATGGCAAGACGACTCGTTTTTTATTTTTCATGATTTTCAAAACTTTTTACGGTTCGGGATTTTTTTAAAATTTTTTGAGAAGGAGTTTTGGTCCCAAACTTGGTAGACGTGATCCTTGTAATTTTGTTGGCATGCATAAAACAATTCAGCTAAAAACTCGATGTGTACAGGATTTTATGACCATTTGAAAAAAGTGTCCCCATTTTAGACACTTTAAGGGCTACTGGTAGCAAACCTATAAAATCTCAAATGCTCTTTAAGGGGGTGTGAGTTCTCGAGGTTTGATGAGGGATAGGGGGCCAATATAAGGGCCAAGTACCAGCACCCATCGCACATCATGTGCGCACACCCCCCGCCACCCCAATCGTCAAAACTCTAATGCTGTCGGTCAGGTTCTCCGGCAATGCTCCGACGATGGTGCCTCGGGCGAAAAAAAATGTGGCACCAGCACATGCCCAAGCCCAGCATGTGCACTCGCAACCCTCGATCCAATCTGATCTTACACTAGGAATGAACTCTGTATGCTTAGACTGGGAATGAACTCTGTATGCCTAAGTCAACCACGAAACGAGCGTGCAGGCGCTCAGTCGACAAGAGGGGCATCATGCTCAAGCCGGGGATCGGTCGGGTCCCCCCTGCATGGTGCCAATCCTGCTGTCACAACCCTCGGTCTGGGCCGATCTTTGATTGGGAATGAACTCTGTATGCCTAAGGCAACCGACAAAACGAGCAGGCGGGCGAGCGGGCACTACGTCGGCCAGAGAGGCGGGATGCGTAAGCCGTGGATCGATAGGGTGGTAGGTGGGTTTAGGCACATCTTCATAATTCTACCATGCCAATGCCATTTTTATGGGTTGTAACTTCATACAATGGTCCCTTAAGCCTTCATGTGATATTTCATGGCAAGACGACTCGTTTTTTATTTTTCACGATTTTTAAAACTTTTTACGGTTCAAGATTTTTTTAAAATTTTTTTAAAAGGAGTTTTGGGCCCAAACCTGGTAGACGTGATCCTTGTAGTTTTTTTGGCATGCACAAAAACATTCAGCTAAAAACTCGAAGTGTATAGGATTTTGTGACCATTTGAAAAAAGTGTCCCCATTTCAGACACTTTAATGGCTACTGGCAGTAAACCTGTAAAATCTCAAACGCTCTTTAAGGGGGTGTGAGTTCTCGAGGTTTGATGAGGGATAGGGGGCCAATATATGGGCCAAGTACCAGCACCCATAGCACATTATGTGCGCACAACCCCCCCACCCCCTCAATCATCGAAACCCTAATGCCACCGGTCAAGTTCTCCGGTAATGCTCCGATGATGGTGCCCCGGGCGAAGAAAAATACGGCACCAGCACATGCCCGTGCCCAGCATGTGCACCCACACCCCTCGGTCCGGTCTGATCTTACACTGGGAATGAACTCCGTATGCTTAGACTAGGTATTAACTTCGTATGCGTAAGTCAACCCATGAAATTAGGGTATGGGCACTCAGTCGATCAGAGGGGCAGGATCCACGAGTCGAGGATCAGTCATGTCCTTCCCTGCATGCTAGTGATCCTACTGTTTCAACCCTTAGTTCAGTCTGGTCTTAGACTGGGAATGAACTCCATCTGCCTAAGCCAACCGATGAAACGAGCGGGCGGGCGAGCACTACGTTGGCCCGAGAGATGGGATGAACAAGCCGTGGATCGATAGGGTGGTAGGTGGGTTTCGACATATCTTCATATTTCTACCATGCCAATGCCATTTTTATGGCTTGTAAATTCATACAATGGTCCCTTAAGCCTTCATGTGAAGTTTAATGGCAAGACGACTCGTTTTCTATTTTTTGCGATTTTTGAAATGTTTTATGGTTCGAGATTTTTTTAAAATTTTTTCAGAAGAAGTTTTGGCCCCAAACTTGGTAGATGTGATCCTTGTATTTTTTGTTGGCATGCACAAAATAATTCAGCTAAAAACTTGAAGTGTACAGGACTTTGTGACTGTTTGAAAAGAGTGTCCCCATTTCAGACACTTTAATGGCTACTGGCAGCAAACCTGTAAAATCTCAAATACTCTATAAGGGGGTGTGAGTTCTTGAGGTTTGATGAGGGATAGAGGGCCAATATAAGGGCCGAGTACCAGCACCCATCACACATCATGTGCGTATACCCCCCCGCCCCCCCAATCGTCGAAACCCCATTGTCGTCGGTCAGGTTCTCCGACGATGCTTTGGAAATGGTGCCTCGGGCGAAAAAAATGTTGTACCAGCACATGCCAGAGCCCAACATGTGCACCCACAACCCTCAGTTTGGTCCGATCTTACACTGGGAATGAGCTCCGTATGCTTAGACTGGGAATGAACTCCGTATGCCTAAGTCAACCCACGAAACGAGCGTGCGGGCGCTCAATCGACCAAAGGGGCAGGATGCGTAAGCCAGGGATCAATCGGGTCCCCACCTGTGTGTTGCCGCTCTTGGTGCCATAACACTCGGTCTGGTCCGATCTTAGACTGGGAATGAACTCCGTATACCTAAGCCAACCGACGAAACGAGCGGGCGGGCGGGCACTACGTCGGCCAGAGAGGTGGGATGCGCAAGCCATGGATCGATAGGGTGGTAGGCGGGTTTAGGCACATCATCATATTTTTGCCATGCCAATGCCATTTTTATGGCTTGTAAATTCATACAGTGGTCCCTTAAGCCTTCATGTGAAGTTTCATGGCAAGACGACTCGTTTTCTATTTTTCACGATTTTCAAAACTTTTAACGGTTCAGGATTTTTTTAAAATTCTTTCAAAAGGAGTTTTGGGCCCAAACCTGGTAGATGTGATCCCTGTAGTTTTTTTGGCATGCACAAAAAAATTCAGCTACAAACTCAAAGTGTACAGGATTTCGTGGCCATTTGAAAAAAGTGTCCCCATTTCAGACACTTTAATGGCTACTGACAGCAAACCTGTAAATCTCAAATGCTCTTTAAGGGGGTGTGAGTTCTCGAGGTTTGATGAGAGATAGGGGGCCAATATAAGGGCCAAGTACCAGCACCCATCACACATCATGTGCGCACACCCCCTGGCCCCCCAATCGTTGGATCCCCAATGCCGCCGGTCAGGTTCTCCGATGATGCTCCGATGATGGTTCCTCGGGCGAAAAAAAATACGAGACCAGCACATGCCCGAGCCCAGTATGTGCACCCGTAACCCTCGGTCCGGTTCAATCATACACTGGAATGAACTTTGTATGCTTAGACTGGAAATGAACTCTGTATGCCTAAGTCAACCCACAAAACGAGCGTGCGTGCGCTCAGTCAGCCAGAGGGGCAGGATGTGTAACTCGGGGATAGACCGGGTCCCCCCTTGCTTGCTGCCGATCCTGCTACCGCAACCCTCGGTCTGATCTGATCTTAGACTAGGAATGAACTCTGTATGCCTAAGCCAACCGATGAAACGAGCGGATGGGCGGGCACTACGTCGACCAGAGAGGCGGGATGCGCAAGCCGTGGATCGATAGGGTGGTAGGTGGGTTTAGGCACATCTTCTTATTTTTGCTATGCCAATGCCATTTTTATGGCTTGTAAATTCATACAATGGTCCCTTAAGCCTTCATGTGAAGTTTCATGGCAAGACGACTCGTTTTCTATTTTTCACGATTTTTGAAACTTTTTACAGTTTGGGATTTTTTTTAATTTTTTCATAAGGAGTTTTGGCCCCAAACATGGTAGATGTGATCCTTGTATTTTTGTTGGCATGCACAAAAAAATTCAGCTAAAAACTCGAAGTGTACAGGATTTTGTGACCATTTGAAAAAATGTCCCCATTTCAGACACTTTAATGGCTATTGGCAGCAAACTTATAAATCTCAAATGCTCTTTAAGGGGGTGTGAGTTCTCGAGGTTTGATCAGGGATAGGGGGCCAATATATGGGCCAAGTACAGCACCCATCGCACATCATGTGCGCACACCCCCTCCAATCGCCGAAACCCCAATGCCTAAGCCAACCAATGAAATGAGCTGACAGGCGGGCACTACATCGGCCAGAGAGGCGGGATGCGCAAGCCGTGGATCGATAGGGTTGTAGGTGGGTTTAGGCACATATTCTTATTTCTCCCGTGCCAATGCCATTTTTTGGGATGCGCAAGCCGTGGATCGATAGGGTGGTAGGTGGCTTTAGGCACATCTTCTTATTTCTCCCGTGCCAATGCCATTTTTATGGCTTGTAAATTCATAGAATGGTCCCTTAAGCCTTCATGTGGAGTTTCATGGCAAGACGACTCATTTTCTATTTTTCATGATTTTCAAAACTTTTTAGACATAATCCTTGTATTTTTGTTGGCATGCGTAAAAAAATTCAGCTAAAAACTGGAAGTGTACAAGATTTTTGACCATTTGAAAAAAATGTCCCCATTTCAGACACTTTAATGGCTACTGGCAGCAAACCTGTAAAATCTCAAATGCTTTTTAAAGGGGTGTGAGTTCTTGAGGTTTGATGAGGCATAGGGGGCCAATATAAGGGCCAAGTACTAGCACCCATCACACATCATGTGCGCACACCCCCCCGTCCCTCAAATCGTGGAAACCGTAATACCGTCGGTCAGGTTCTCCGTCGATGCTTCGACATGGTGCCCCGGGCAAAAAAAATGCGGCACCAGCATATGCCCGAGCCCAGCACGTGCACTCGCAACCCTCGATCTGGTCCGATCTTTCACTGGGAATGAAGTCCGTATGCTTAGACTGGGAATGAACTCCGTTTGCCTAAGTCAACCCATGAAACGAGCATACGGGGCGCTCAACCAGCCAGAATGGCAGGATGGGCAAGCCGGGGATCGACCGGGTCCCCGCCTACGTGCTTTCGATCCTGCTGCCACAACCCTTGGTTCGGTCCGATCTTAGACTGGGAATGAACTCCGTATGCCTAAGCCAATCAACGAAACGAGCGGGCGGGCGGGCACTACGCCGGCTAGAGAGGCGGGATACGCAAGCCGTGGATCGATAGGGTGGTAGGTGGTTTAGGCACATCTTCATATTTCTACCATGCCAATGCCATTTTTATGGCCTGTAAATTCATACAATGGTCCTTTAAGCCTTCATGTGAAGTTTCATGGCAAGACGACTCGTTTTCTATTTTTCACGATTTTTAAAACTTTTTACGGTTCAGGATTTTTTTAAAATATTTTCAGAAGGAGTTTTGGCCCCAAACATGGCAGACGTGATCCTTCTATTTTTTTTTGGCATGCACAAAAAATTCAGCTAAAAACTCGAAGTGTATAGGATTTTGTGACCATTTGAAAAAAGTGTCCCACTTTCAGACACTTTAATGGCTACTGGCAGCAAACCTGTAAAATCTCAAATGCTTTTTAAGGGGGTGTGAGTTCTCAAGGTTTGATGAGGGATAGGGGGCCAATATAAGGGCCAAGTTTTAGCACCCACAGCACATCATGTGTGCACCCCCCCCACCCCCAATCGTCGGAAACCCTAATGCCGCGGGTTAGGTTCTCCGACGATGCCAAACTGGTGCCCGGAAAAAAAAATGTGAAACATCTCGAGCCCAAATGTGCACTCCAGCACCATTGTCCGATCTACACTGGGAAAAACTTTCGTATGCTTGCGCTAACGATGCAAGTCACCCTAAAAAGGGTTGGCAGCAGCCGCCAGAGGGGAAAGATGTCAAGCTGATCGATCATCCCTTGGCATCTCATGAACTCCTACTACCTAATCTTTTGTTTCTTAGACTGGAAAAATCCGATGCCTAGCGGCTCAGCGGCAAGTGGCACTAGTTGCAGAGAACGTGCATCAAGTCCGTGATCGATAGGTGGTAGGTGGGTTAGGCACATCCATATTTCTGCCGTGTGCATGCAATTTTTATGGCTTGTAAATTCATACAATGGTCCCTTAAGCCTTCATGTGAAGTTTCATGGGAAGACGACTCGTTTTGTATTTTTCACGATTTTTGAAACTTTTTACGATTCAAGGTTTTTTTAAAATTTTTTCAGAAGGAGTTTTGGCCCCAAACTTGGTACACGTGATCCTTGCATTTTTTTTGGCATGCACAAAAAAATTTAGCTAACACCTCGAAGTGTACAGGATTTTGTGACCATTTGAAAAACACTTCCCCATTTTAGACACTTTAATGGCTCCTGGCAGAAACCTATAAAATCTCAAATTCTCTTTAAGGGGGTGTGAGTTCTCAAGGTTTGATAAGGGATAGGGGGCCAATATAAGGGCCAAGTACTAGCACCCATCACACATCATGTGCGCACACCCCCCAATCGCCGGAACCCCAATGCCGTCAGTCAAGTTCTCCGTTGATGCTCCGGTGATGGTGCCTTAGGCGAAAAAAAAATGCGGCTCCAGCACATGTCCGAGCCCAGCATGTGTACCCGCATCGCCCCCTTACACTGGGGCTTAATTACACTGGATTCCGAGCCTAAGTCAACTCTATATAGACTGGGCGCTCAGCTGGCCAGGAGGGTTCAAGTCTGGATTCGTCAACCTGGCTGATCCTTCCGAACTTCGTCCTGCTAGACTGAGATAATTTGTAGCCACAACCGACGAAACGAGTGGGCGGGCGGGAACTACGCCGGCCAGATAGGCGGGATGCGCAAGCCTGGTCGATAGGGTGGTAGGTGGGTTTAGGCACATCTCCATATTTTTGCCATGCCAATGCCATTTTTATGGCTTGTAAATTCATACAAATGGCCCTTAAGCCTTCCATGTGAAGTTTCATGGGCAAGATGACTCGTTTTATATTCTTCATGATTTTTGAAACTTTTTAACGGTTTGAGATTTTTTTAAATTTTTTTCAGAAATGGAGTTTTTGGCCCCAAACTTGGTAGACGTGATCCTTGTATTTTTTTGGCCATGCACAAAAAAAATTCAGCTAAAAACTCGAAGTGTACAGGATTTTGTGACCATTTGAAAAAAGTGTCCCCATTTCAAACACTTTAATGGCTACTGGCAGCAAACCTGTAAAATCTCAAATGCTCTTTAAGGGGGTGTGAGCTCTTGAGGTTAGATGGGGATAGGGGCCAACTATATAAGGGCCAAGTACCAGCACCCATCGCACATCATGTGCGCACACCCCCCGCACCGCCATCCAATGAGGAACCCATGCGTGCCGTTCAAGTTATCCGCGATGCCCGAATGGTGACCCTGGCGAAAAAAAATGCGGCACCAGCACATGCCCGAGCCGCAGCATTTGCACCCGCAATCCTTCGGCCCTGATCTATCCCTGGGAATGTAACTCCATATGCTTAGATGGGAATAACCCCGTTGCCTAAGTCAACCCAGATAACTGAGCGTAAGGCTCAGCCGGCAGAGGTATGATGCGCAGCCGCGGGATCGATCGGGTCCCCCCCTGCGTGCTACCGATCTACTGCCTACAACCTCGAGTTCGGTCTGATCTTAGACGGGAATGAACTCTGTATGCCTAAGCCAACCGACGAAATGAGCGGGCGGGCGGGCACTACGCCGGCTAGAGAGTGGGGATGCGCAAGCCGTGGATCGATAGGTGGTAGGTGGGTTTAGGCACATCTTCATATTTCTACCATGCCAATGCCATTTTTATGCTTGTAAATTCATACAATGGTCCCTTAAGCCTTCATGTGAAGTTTCATGGCAAGACGACTCGTTTTCTATTTTTTCACGATTTTTGAAAACTTTTTACGGTTCGGGATTTTTTAAAATTTTTTAGAAGGAGTTTTGGCCCCAAACTTGGTAGACGTGATCCTTGTATTTTTTTGGCATGCACAAAAAAATTCAGCTAAAAACTCGAAGTGTACAGGATTTTGTGACCATTTGAAAAAAGTGTCCCCATTTCAGACACTTTAATGGCTACTGGCAGCAAACCTGTAAAATCTCAAATGCTCTTTAAGGGGTGTGAGTTCTCGAGGTTTGATGAGGGATAGGGGGCCAATATAAGGGCCAAGTACCAGCACCCATCGCACATCATGTGCGCACACCCCCACAGCCCCCCCAATCGTCGGAACCCCAATGCTGCCTATCAGGATCTCCGACGATGCTCCGACGATGGTGCGTGGGACGAAAAAAAATGCGGCACCAGCACATGCCTGAGCCCAGCATGTGCACCGGCAACCCTCGGTCAGGTCTGATTTTACACTAGGAATGTACTCCGTATGCTTAGACTGGAATGAACTTTGTATGCCTAAGTCAACCCACCAAATGAGCGTACGGGCGCTCAGCCGGCAAGAGGGGTAGGATGCGTAAGCCGGGGATCGCTCGGGTCCCCCCTGTGTGCTGTCGATCTTTCTGCCACAACCCTCGGTTCGATCTAATCTTAGACTAGGAATGAACTCCGTATGCCTAAGTGAATCGACGAAATAAGCGGGCGGGCGGGCACTACGCTGGCCAGAGAGGCGGGATGCGCAAGCCGTGGATCGATAGGGTGGTAGGTGGGTTTAGGAACATCTTCATATTTCTGCCATGCCAATGCCATTTTTATGGTTTTAAATTCATACAATGGTCCGTTAAGCCTTCATGTGAAGTTTCATGGCAAGACGACTCGTTTTATATTTTTCACGATTTTTGAAACTTTTTACGGTTCGGGATTTTTTAAAAATTTTTTCAGAAGGAGTTTTAGCCCCAAACTTGGTAGACATGATCCTTGTATTTATGTTGGCATGCACAAAAAAATTCAGCTAAAAACTCGAAGTGTACAGGATTTTGTGACCATTTGAAAAAAGTGTCCCTATTTCAGACACTTTGATGGCTATTGGCAGCAAACCTGTAAATTCTCAAATGCTCTTTAAAGGGGTGTAAGTTCTCAAGGTTTGATGAGGGATAGGGGGCCAATATAAGGGCCAAGTACCAGCACCCATCGCACATCATGTGCGCACACCCCCCGCCCCCCCAATCGCCGGAACCCCAATGCCGCCGGTCAGGTTCTCCGGCGAAGGTGCCCCGGGCGAAAAAAATACGGCACCAGCACATGCCCGAGCCCAGCATGTGCACCCATAACCCTCGGTCCGGTCCGATCTTACACTGGGAATGAACTCCGTATGCTTAGACTGGGAATGAACTCCGTATGCCTAAGTCAACCCACGAAACGAGCGTGTGACCGTTCAGTCGACCAAAGGGGTAGGATGCACAAGCCGGGGACCAACCGGGTCCCCCCTGCGTGTTGCCAATCCTACTGTCACAACCCTCAATTCGGTCCGATCTTAGACTAGGAATGAACTTCGTATGCCTAAGCCGACCGACGAAACGAGCGGCCGGGCGGGCATTACGCCGGCCAGAGAGGCGGGATGCGCAAGCTGTGGATCGATAGGGTGGTAGGTGGGTTTAGGCACATCTTCATATTTCTGCCTTTCCAATGCCATTTTTATGGCCTGTAAATTCATACAATGGTCCTTTAAGCCTTCATGTGAAGTTTCATGGCAAGATGACTCGCTTTCTATTTTTCATGATTTTTGAAACTTTCTACTGTTCGGGATTTTTTTAAAATTTTTTCAGAAGGAGTTTTGGCCCCAGACTTGGTAGACGTGATCCTTGTATTTTTTTTGGCGTGCACAAAAAATTTCAGCTAAAAACTTGAAATGTACAGGATTTTGTGACCATTTGAAAAAAGTGTCCCCATTTTAGACACTTTAATGGCTATTGGAAGCAAACCTGTAAAATCTCAAGTGCTCTTTAAGGGGGTGTGAGTTCTCAAGGTTTGATGAGGGATAGGGGGCCAATATAAGGGCCAAGTACAAGCACCCATCGCACGTCATGTGCGCACACCCCCCTGCCCCCAATCACCGGAACTCAAGTGCCGCCGGTCAGGTTCTTCGGTGATACTCCGGCGATGGTGCCCCAGGCAAAAAAAAATGCGGCACCAGCACATGCCCGAGCCCAGCATGTGCACCCACAACCCTCGATCTAGTCCGATCTTATGCTTGGAATGAACTCCGTTTGCTTAGACTGGGAATGAACTCCGTATGCCTAAGTCAACCCACGAAACGAGCGTGCGGGCGCTCAGCTGGTAAGAGGGGCAGGATGCACAAGCCGGGGATTGGTCGGGTCCCCTCCCGCATCCTGCCGATCCTGCTGTCGTAACCCTCGATCTGATCCGATCTTAGACTGGGAATGAACTCTGTATGCCTAAGCCAATCGACGAAACGAATGGGCGGGAGGGCACTACGCCGGCCAGAGAGGCGGGATGCGCAAGCCGTGGATCGATAGGGTGGTAGGTGGGTTTAGGCACATCTTCATATTTCAGCCATGCCAATGCCATTTTTATTGCTTGTAAATTCATACAATGGTCCCTTAAGCCTTCATGAGAAGTTTCATGGCAAGATGACTCGTTTTCTATTTTTCATGATTTTTGAAACTTGTTACAGTTTGGGATTTTTTTAAAATTTTTTCAGAAGGAATTTTGGCCCCAAACTTGGTATACGTGATCCTTGTATTTTTTTTGGCATGCACAAAAAAATTCAGCTAAAAATTCAAAGTGTACAGGATTTTGTGACCATTTGAAAAAAGTGTCCCCATTTCAGACACTTTAATGGCTACTTGCAGCAAACCTGTAAAATCTCAAATGCTTTTTAAGGGGGTGGAGTTATCAAGGTTTGATGAGGGATAGGGGGCCAATATAAGGGCCAAGTACCAGGACCCATTGCATATCATGTGCGCACACCCCTCCGCCCCCCCAATCATCGAAACCCCAATGCCGCCAGTCAGGTTCTCCGACGATGGTGCCCTGGGCGAAAAAAAATGTGACACCAGCACATGCCCAAGCCTGGCATGTGCATCCACAACCCTCGGTCCGGTTCGATCTTACATTGGGAATGAACTCCGTATGCCTAAGTCAACCCACGAAACGAGCGTGCAGGCGTTCAACCAGCCAAGGGGCAGGATACAAAAGACTAGGATCAACCAGGTCCCCCCTGCCTGCTGCCGATCCTACTGCCGCAACCCTCTATCTAATTCGATCTTAGACTGGGAATGAACTCCGTATGCCTAAGCCAACCGACGAAACGAGCGGGCGAGCGGGCACTACGCCGGCCAGAGAGGCGGATGCGCAAGCCGTGGATCGATAGGGTGGTAGGTGGGTTTAGGCACATCTTCATATTTTTGCCATGCCAATGCCATTTTATGGCTTGTAAATTCATACAATGGTCCCTTAAGCCTTCATGTGAAGTTTCATGGCAAGACGACTCGTTTTCTATTTTTCACGATTTTTGAAACTTTTTACGGTTCGAGATTTTTTTAAAATTTTTTCAGAAGGAGTTTTGGCCCCAAACTTGGTAGACGTGATCCTTGTATTTTTTTGGCATGCACAAAAAAATTCAGCTAAAAACTCGAAGTGTACAGGATTTTGTGACCATTTGAAAAAAGTGTCCCCATTTCAGACACTTTAATGGCTACTGCAGCAAACCTGTAAAATCTCAAATGCTCTTTAAGGGGGTGTGAGTTCTCGAGGTTTGTTGAGGGACAGGGGGCCAATATAAGGGCCAAGTACCAGCACCCAGCGCATATCATGTGCGCACACCCCCCTCGCCCCCCCAATAGCCTAAACCCCAATGCCGCCTGTCAGGTTCTCCGGTGATGCTCCGACGATGGTGCCCTGGGCGAAAAAAAATGCGACACCAGCACATGCCCAAGCCCAGCATGTGCACTCGTAACCCTCGGTCCGATCCGATCTTACACTGGGAATGAACTCCGTATGCTTAGACTGGGAATGAACATCGTATGCCTAAGTCAACCCACGAAATCGTATGCAGGCACTCAACTTGCCAGAGGGGCAGGATGCAGAAGCCGGGGATCAACCGGGTCCCCCTCTATGTGCTACCGATCCTACTGCCCAACCCTCGGTCTGGTACGATCTTAGACTAGGAATGAACTCCGTATGCCTAAGCCAACTGATGAAACGAGCGGGCGGGCGGGCACTACGCCGACCAGAGAGGCGGCATGCGCAAGCCATGCATCGATTGGCTGGTAGGCGGGTTTAGGCACATCTTCATATTTTTGCCATGCCAATGCCGTTTTTATGGCTTGTAAATTCATACAATGGTCCCTTAAGCCTTCATGTGAAGTTTCATGGCAAGACGACTCGTTTTCTATTTTTCATGATTTTTGAAACTTTTTACGGTTCGGATTTTTTTAAAATTTTTTCAGAAGGAGTTTTGGCCCCAAACTTGGTAGACATGATCCTTGTATTTTTGTTGGCATGCACAAAAAAATTCAGCTAAAAACTCGAAGTGTACAGGATTTTGTGACCATTTGAAAAAAGTGTCCCCATTTCAGACACTTTAATGGCTACTGGCAGCAAACCTGTAAAATCTCAAATGCTCTTTAAGGGGTGTGAGTTCTCGAGGTTTGATGAGGGATAGGGGGCCAATATAAGGGCCAAGTACCAGCACCCATCGCACATCATGTGCGCACACCCCCCACCCCCCAATCGTCGGAACCCCAATGCCGTCGGTCAGGTTCTCCGGCGATGCTCCGACGATGGTGCCCTGGGCGAAAAAAAATGTGGCACCAGCACATGCTCGAGCCCAGCATGTGCACCCGTAACCCTTGGTCTGGTCCAATCTTACACTGGGAATGAACTCCATATGCTTAGACTGGGAATGAACTCCGTATGCCCGTGAGACCAAGGCCTGGCATACAAGCTGCCCGCACCACATCCAGAAGGGCCCAAAGTGCTGGACACGCAAGGGAAGCTTCTGGAAACAGGCAGGAGCATCCTGGCAGATTTGGTTGACCCTGAAAATCAAGGAGTTAGCATCCTGATTGATTTTAATCCCATGATTTTAGCCTTTATTCTAGGGATATGCCATTAAGTTGTAGCTGGAGCCTCAACTATAAATAGAGGGCTGCTCCACCCTCATTTGTACACCATCAAACACTTCTGTTTCAGTGAATACAAGAGCATTTTCCAGAATTTGTTCTTCTTATCCTGTTTCTCTTAACTGTGCTAATCAGCCCTGCCCATTGTTCTAGTGCCCGCACGCTTGTGTTTTAGGCTGACTTAGGCACAAAGGAGGAGATTCCAAGCCTAAGGCCGCACGGATTCTGAGTCTAAGGTCAGAGCCTGTGACAGTTGGTATCAGAGCAAGTTCGATTCTGCGTGTTTGTGTTGTGCAGGTTAGATCATGATTGAGGAGATGGCATCCCAAAGCGACGTTGCTAGCCAACAACCAGAGGCCCAGGAGCATGGCCGGGGAAGAGGCAAGAAAGCCAGTTCTAGAGATATTTGGTCTACCATGGACGGTAGGCTGGCCAAGGTGGAGGTGACCGTAGGCACATGGGGGAGAAGCTTGAGGAAGTAGAGACTCACATTGCATCGCTAGACTCCATGGGGGAGGAGATCCAAAGTGAGCTAGAAGCTGCTCTCAACAAAGGCTTGGACGTGTTCACCAAAAAGAACCAGACCTTGGAGGCTGAAGTGCGGACCTTGCGTGATGGCATGGAGGCCATGCGCCAACGGATGGAAGAGCTTACCAGTGAGCTCGTTACTTGCAAGACTGCCATTGGGAATGACATGTTTGCTGGAGTGTCCAAATCCAGATTGGATGTCCCCAAGCCTAAGGAGTTTAAGGGGACTAGGGCGGCCAAGGAAGTAGACAACTACCTTTGGGGTATGGAGCAGTACTTCCAGGCCATGGGCATGCAAGACGAGGTGATAAAGGTAAGCACCGCTGCTATGTATCTCACTGATGTAGCCTTATTGTGGTGGAGGCACAGGTGTGATGATGTCAGGCGTGGGAGCGCCAAGATTGGAACCTGGGCAAAGTTCCAAAAGGAGTTCAGAGAACAATTTTACCCGGAGTATGCCGATGATGAGGCGCGGGCAAAGTTACGCAGGTTGAGCCAGTAAGGGGACATAAGGGAGTATGTCCAGAAATTCTCTGAACTGATGCTACAGATCTCAGATCTAGGTGAGAAGGATGCATTCTTTGCTTTCATGGATGGGCTGAAGCCGTGGGTGAAGCATGAGCTACAAAGGAGAGGAGTTCATGACTTGGCTAAAGCCATGACTACTGCCGAGGCCTTGATAGAGTTCAAGCCTCTGAACAAGTTCGAGTCTTCCAAGCCCAAGGGTAAGGGCAGGGATGATAGGGACCAGAAGAAGCAGTCCAAGGGGAAGGATCGTGATCGGGAGTCCAAGGATGGAGACCGAGACCGTTCAACCAAGGATGGCGAGAGGAAGCCACCAGCAGGCAAGTGGAAAGCAAAGGGGGACCGAGAGCCACTAGCATGCTACCTATGTGGAGGGAGCCACATAGCACGCAATTACCCGCAGAAGGGCAAGCTGGCTGCTGTAGACAAGGAGTCTGACGAGGAGCCAGAGTCAGGGGCAGCAAAGCTTGGGTCATTGGTGCTCAATGCTGTCCAGAGTAAGGGGAGCCACAAGCCAAAGGGCTTGATGTTTGCGGATCTGATGGTTACGGGTCAGAAGGTGAGCGCACTGGTGGACACAGGTGCCTCACATCTTTTTATTTCAGGTGATGGAGCCCGGAAGCTCGGACTAAAGGTGCAGAAAGGGACTGGTACCATTAAAACGGTGAACTCCAAGGAAGTTCCAGCCATTGGAGTAGCACGGGGAGTGGAGTTGCAACTTGGAGACTGGAAAGGCAAGGAGACCATTGAGGTAATACCCCTTGACGACTATGAGTTTGTGATTGGGTTGGATTTCCTTGTTCGGATTAACGCCCTCCTTGTGCCTTTTGCCGATTGTGTTTGCATCTTGGATGCACGGTGCCAATGCCTAGTGCCATTGAGAAGAGGGTCTAGAGTTAGGTCGCGGGTGGTGTCAGCCATCCAATTTGCCAAGGCGATAAGCTGACAAGAAGACACCTTCTTGGAAGCCTTGAAATATGATGAGCCAAGGGAGAAGGAGACCGAGTCACCCTTGGAGGTGCTAAAGGTGCTGAAGACCTTTAGTGATGTGATGCCCGCAAAGCTGCCTAGCAAGCTACCACCTAAGAGGGAGGTGGACCACAAGATCAAGCTAGTGTTCGAGGCTAAGCCACCAGCTAGAGCCCCTTACCAAATGTCTCCACCAGAGTTCGAGGAGTTAAGGAAGCAGCTCAAGGAGTTAGTTGATGCTGGCTTCATCAGGCCATCGAAGGCACCCTATGGTGCATCGGTTCTATTCCAGCACAAGCATGATGGGTCGTTGTAGCTATGCATAGACTATCGGGCCTTGAACAAGCTGACCATCAAGAACAAGTACCCCATCCCACTCATTGCGGACTTATTCAAACAACTTGGGAGCGCAAGATGGTTCACCAAGCTGGATTTGAGATCAGGCTACTATCAAGTCAGGATCGCAGAGGGAGATGAGCCAAAGATAGCATGTGTCACTCGGTATGGTTCGTATGAGTTCTTGGTGATGCCTTTCAGACTCACGAATGACCCAACAACATTCTGCACCCTTATGAACAAGGTACTTCAATCATTCCTTAATCGATTTGTTGTGGTTTATTTGGATGACATTGTGATCTGTAGCTAGACTTTAGGAGAGCATGTAGACCACTTGAGACAGGTGTTCGAGGTGTTACGGGCGCACAAGCTATTTGTCAAGAGGGAGAAGTGCTCATTCACCCAGCAGAGATCCCGTTCCTAGCCACATAGTGGGAGGTGGCAGGATACGCATGGATGAAGGCAAGATACACGCCATCCTGGAGTGGCAACCGCCAAGCCAAGGTCACTGAGTTGAGATCATTCCTTGGGCTGGTTAACTACTACAGCACTTCATCAAAGGTCACTCAGCAATAGCCACTGGCCATTGACTGACTTGCTCAAGAAAGGGAGAGCATGGGAGTGGAGCGCAGGGTGCCAGGAAGCCTTTGACAAGTTGAAAGCGGGCTGTGACGAGGAGCTAGTCTTGGCCTTGCAGACATGCCAAGCCATATGAAGGTGCATATGGATGCATCAGACTTTGCATAGGGGGTGTGTTGATGCAAGAGGGACGTCAGCTCGCGTTTGAGAGTAGGAAGCTGAATAAGATTGAATGCAAGACACGGTCCAAGAGAAGAGAT
>NW_019167847.1:0-26426 GCF_002303985.1 Durio zibethinus | reverse complement strand
AACTCACACCCCTTAACTAAGCATTTGAGATTTACAGGTTTGCTGTTAGTAGCCATTAAAGTGTCTGAAATAGGGACACTTTTTTCAAATGGCCACGAAATGGCCATACAGAGTTTTTAGCTGAATTTTTTTGTGCATGCCAAAAAAACTACAAGGATCACATCTACCAGGTTTGGGCCCAAAACTCCTTTGAAAGAATTTTTAAAAAATCTTGAACCGTAAAAAGTTTTGAAAATCGTGAAAAATAGAAAACGAGTCGTCTTGCCATGAAACTTCACATGAAGGCTTAAGGGACCATTGTATGAATTTACAAGCCATAAAAATGGCATTGGCATGACAAAAATATGAAGATGTGCCTAAACCCGCCTACCACCCTATCGATCCATGGCTTGCGCATCCCACCTCTCTGGCCGGCATAGTGCCCGCCCGCCCGCTCGTTTCGTCGGTTGGCTTAGGTATACAGAGTTCATTCCCAGTCTAAGATCGGACCAGACCGAGTGTTATGGCACCAAGAGCGGCAACACACAGGTGGGGACCCGATGATCCCTGGCTTACGCATCCTGCCCCTTTGGTCGATTGAGCGCCCGCACGCTCGTTTCGTGGGTTGACTTAGGCATACGGGAGTTCATTCCCAGTCTAAGCATACGGAGCTCATTCCCAGTGTAAGATCGGACCAAACTGAGGGTTGTGGGTGCACATGTTGGGCTCTGGCATGTGCTGGTACAACATTTTTTCGCCCGAGGCACCATTTCCAAAGCATCGTCGGAGAACCTGACCGACGACAATGGGGTTTCGACGATTGGGGGGCGGGGGTATACGCACATGATGTGTGATGGGTGCTGGTACTCGGCCCTTATATTGGCCCTCTATCCCTCATCAAACCTCAAGAACTCACACCCCCTTATAGAGTATTTGAGATTTTACAGGTTTGCTGCCAGTAGCCATTAAAGTGTCTGAAATGGGGACACTCTTTTCAAACAGTCACAAAGTCCTGTACACTTCAAGTTTTTAGCTGAATTATTTTGTGCATGCCAACAAAAAATACAAGGATCACATCTACCAAGTTTGGGGCCAAAACTCCTTCTGAAAAAATTTTAAAAAAATCTCAAACCATAAAAAGTTTCAAAAATCATGAAAAATAGAAAACGAGTCGTCTTGCCATTAAACTTCACATGAAGGCTTAAGGGACCATTGTATGAATTTACAAGCCATAAAAATGGCATTGGCATGGTAGAAATATGAAGATATGCCGAAACCCACCTACCACCCTATCGATCCACGGCTTGTTCATCTCGCCTCTCGACCGACGTAGTGCCCGCCCGCCCGCTCGTTTCACCGGTTGGCTTAGGCAGATGGAGTTCATTCCCAGTCTAAGACCAGACTGAACTAAGGGTTGCGGTAGTAGGATCGCTAGCACACAGGGAAGGACCCGACCGATCCTCAACTTGTGGATCCTGCCCCTCTGACCGACTGAGCGCCCGTACCCTCATTTCATGGGTTGACTTGCGCATACAGAGTTAATACCAAGTCTAAGCATACGGATTTCATTCCCAGTGTAAGATCGGACCGGACCGAGGGTTACAGGTGCACATGCTGGGCACGGGCATGTGCTGGTGCCACATTTTTCTTCACCCGGGGCACCACCATCATAGCATTACCAGAGAACCTGACCGGTGGCATTGGGGTTCCGATGATTGAGGGGGCGGGGGGGTTGTACGCACATAATGTGCGATGGGTGCTGGTACTTGGCCCATATATTGGCCCCCTATCTCTCATCAAACCTCGAGAACTCACACCCCCTTAAAGAGCATTTGAGATTTTACAGGTTGCTCCAGTAGCCATTAAAGTGTCCTGAAATGGGACACTTTTTTCAAATGGTCACAAAATCCTATACACTTCGAGTTTTAGCTGAATGTTTTTGTGCATGCCAAAAAACTACAAGGATCACGTCTACCAGGTTTCGGCCCAAAACTCTTTTTGAAAAAATTTTAAAAAAATCCTGAACCATAAAAAGTTTTAAAAATCGTGAAAAATAGAAAATGAGTCGTCTTGCCATGAAACATCACATGAAGGCTTAAGGGACCATTGTATGAATTTACAACCCATAAAAATGGCATTGGCATGGTAGAATTATGAAGATGTGCCTAAACCCACCTACCACCCTATCGATCCACGGCTTGCGCATCCTACCTCTCTAGCCGACGTAGTGCCCGCTCGCCCGCCTGCTCGTTTTGTCGGTTGCCTTAGGCATACAGAGTTCATTCCCAATCAAAGATCAGCCCAGACCAAGGGTTGTGACAGCAGGATCGGCACCACGCAGGGGGACCCGACCGATCCCCGGCTTAAGCATGATGCCCCTCTTGTCGGCTGAGCGCCTGCACGCTCGTTTCGTGGGTTGACTTAGGCATACAGAGTTCATTCCCAGTCTAAGCGTACAGAGTTCATTCCCAGTCTAAGATCAGATCGGATCTTGGGTTACGGGTGCACATGCTGGGCTTGGGCATGTGCTGGTGCCACATTTTTTTTCGCCCGAGGCACCATTGTTGGAGCATTGCCGGAGAACCTGACCGACAGTATTGGAGTTCCGACGATTGGGGCGGCGGGGGGGGGGGGTTGTGCGCACATGATGTGCGATGGGTGCTGGTACTTGGCCCTTATATTGGCCCCCTATCCCTCATCAAACCTCGAGAACTCACACCCCTTTAAAGAGCATTTGAGATTTTATAGGTTTGCTACTAGTAGCCCTTAAAGTGTCTGAAATGGGGACACTTTTTTCAAATGGTCACAAAATCTTGTGCACATCGAGTTTTTAGCTGAATTGTTTTATGCATGCCAACAAAAATACAAGGATCACGTCTACCAAGTTTGGGACCAAAACTCCTTCTAAAAAAATTTTAAAAAAATCTCGAACCGTAAAAAGTTTTCAAAATCATGAAAAATAGAAAACGAGTCGTCTTGCCATGAAAATTCACATGAAGGCTTAAGGGACCATTGTATGAATTTACAAGCCATAAAAATGGCATTGGCGTGGCAGAAATATGAAGATGTGCCTAAACCCACCTACCACCCTATCGATCCACGGCTTGCGCATCCGGCCTTTCTGGCCGATGTAGTGCCTACCCACCCGCTCGTTTCGTTGGTTGGCTTAGTCAGACGGAGTTCATTCCCAGTCTAAGATCGAACCTGACAGAGGGTTCCGACAGCAGGATCGGTAGCATGCAGGGGGGGACCCGACTGATCTCCGACTTGTGCGTCCTGCCCTTCTGGCCGGTGGAGCGCCCGCACTCTCGTTTCGTGGGTTGACTTAGGCATAAAGAGTTCATTCCCAATCTAAGCATACGAAGTTCATTACCAATGTAAGATCCAACCGGATCAAGGGTTGTGGGTGCACATGCTGGGCTCGGCCATGTGCTGGTGCCACATTTCTTTTTTGCCCGGGGAACCATCGCCAGAGCATCGCAGGAGAACCTGACCGACGGCATTGGGGTTCCGACGATTTGGGGGGCGGGGGGCTGGCTCACATGATGTGCGATGGGTGCTGGTACGTGGCCCTTATATTGGCCCTCTATCCCTCATCTAACCTCAAGAGCTCACACCCCCTTAAAGAGCATTTGAGATTTTTCAGGTTTGCTGCCAGTAGCCATTAAAGTGTCTGAAATGGGGATACTTTGTTCAAATGGTCACAAAATCCTGTACACTTCGAGTTTTTAGTTGAATTTTCTTGTGTATGCCAAAAAAATTACACGGATCACGTCTACCAAGTTTGGGGCCAAAACTCCTTCTGAAAAAATTTTAAAAAAATCTCGAACCATAAAAAGTTTCCAAAATCGTGAAAAATAGAAAACGAGTTGTCTTGCCATGAAACTTCACATGAAGGCTGAAGGGACCATTGTATGAATTTACAAGCCATAAAAATGGCATTGGCATGGCATAAATATGAAGATGTGCCTAAACCCACCCACCACCCTATCGATCCACGGCTTGCGAATCACGACTCTCTGGCCGGCGTAGTGCCCGCCAGCCTGCTTGTTTCGTCGATTGGCTTAGGCATACGGAGTTCATTCCCCGCCTAAGATTGGACCGGACCGAGGGTTGAGGCAGCTGGATTGGCAGCATGTAAGGGGGGACCCGACCGATCCCCGGCTTGCGCATCCTGCCCGTCTGGCCAGCTGAGCTCCCGCACGCTCGTTTCATTGGTTGACTTAGGCATACGGAATTCATTCCCAGTCTAAGCATACGGAGTTCATTCCCAGTGTAGGATCGGACCAGACCAAGGGTTAAGGGTGCACATGCTGGGCTCGGGCATGTGCTGGTGCCACATTTTTTTTTGCCCGGGGCACCATCATCGGAGCATCATCGGAGAACCTGACCGGGGCATTGTGGTTCCGACGATTGGGGGGACGGGGGGTGTGCGCACATGATGTGTGATGGGTGCTCGTACTTGGCCCTTATATTGGCCCCCTATCCCTTATCAAACCTCGAGAACTCACACCCCCTTAAAGAGCATTTGAGATTTTACAGGTTTGCTGCCAGTAGCCATTAAAGTGTCTGAAATGGGGACACTTTTTTCAAATGGTCACAAAATCCTATACACTTCGAGTTTTTAGCTGAATTTTTTTGTGCATGCCAACAGAAATACAAGGATCACGTCTACCATGTTTGGGCTCAAAACTCCTTCTGTAAAAATTTTAAAAAAATCCTGAACTATAAATAGTTTTAAAGATCGCGAAAAATAGAAAACGAGTCGTCTTCCCATGAAACTTCACATGAAGGCTTAAGGGACCATTGTATGAATTTACAAGCCATAAAAATGGCATTGGTATGGCAGAAATATGAAGATGTGCCTAAACCCACCTACCACCCTATCGATCCATGGCGTGCGCATCCCGCCTCTCTGCCGGCGTAGTGCCCGCCCGCCCGCTCGTTTCGTCAGTTGACTTAGGCATACGAAGCTCATTCCCAGCCTAAGATCAGACCGGACCAAGGGTTGTGGCAGCTGGATTGGCAGCATGTAAGGGGGGACCCGGCCGATCCCCGGCTTACGCATCCTGCCCCTCTGGCCAGCTGAGCTCCCGCACGCTCGTTTCGTGGGTTGACTTAGGCATACGGAGTTCATTCCCAGTCTAAGCATACAGATTCCATTCCTAGTGTAGGATCATACTGGACTGAGGGTTGCATGTGCACATGCTGGCCTCGGGCATGTGCTAGTGTCGCATTTTTTTTTCGCTTGGGGCACCGTCGTCGGAGCATCACCGGGAAACCTGATCGGCGACATTTGGGGTTCCGACGATTGGAGGGGCGGGGTGTGCGCACATATGTACGATGTGCTAGTACTTGGCCCTTATATTGGCCCCCTATCCCTCATCAAACCTTGAGAACTCACACCCCCTTAAAGAGCATTTGAGATTTTACACGTTTGCTGCCAGTAGTGATTAAAGTGTCTGAAATGTGGACACTTTTTTCAAATGGTCACAAAATCCTGTACACTTCGAGCTTTTAGCTGAATTTTTTTTTTGCATCCCAACAAAGACACAACGATCACGTCTACCAAGGTTGGGGCCAAAACTGCTTCTAAAAAAATTTTAAAAAAATCCAGAACCATAAAAAGTTTCAAAAATCATGAAAAATAGAAAACGAGTCGTCTTGCCATGAAACTTCACATTAGGGCTTAAGGGACCGTTGTATGGATTTACAAGCCATAAAAATGGCATTGGTGTGGCAGAAATATGAAGATGTGCCTAAACCCACCTACCAACCTATCGATCCACGGCTTGCGCATCCCGCCTCTCTGGCCGACGTAGTGCCCGCCCGCCTGCTCGTTTCGTCGGTTGGCTTAGGCATACGGAGTTCATTCCCAGTCTAAGATCGGACCGGAGTGAGGGTTGCAGCAGTAGGATTGGCAGCATGTAGAGGGGGACCCGTTCGATCCCCGGCTTGGGCATCCTACCACTCTGGCCGGCTGAGCGTCCGCTCGCTCGTTTCGTGGGTTGACTTAGGCATACTGATTTCATTCCCAGTCTAAGCATACGGAGTTTATTCCCAGTTTAAGATCAGACCAGACCGAGGGTTACTAGTGCACATGCTGGGCTCGAGCATGTGCTGGTGCCGTATTTTTTTCCCTCGGGCACCATCACCGGAGCATCACCGGAGAACCTGACCGACGGCATTGGCGTTCTGACGATTGGGGTGGCGGGGGGGTGTGCGCACATGATGTGTGATGGGTGCTGGTACTTGGCCCTTATATTGGCTCCCTATCCCTCATCAAACCTCGAGAACTCATAGCCCCTTAAAGAGCATTTGAGATTTTACAGGTTTGCTACCAGTAGGCATTAAAGTGTTTGAAATGGGGACACTTTTTTCAAATGTTCACAAAATCTTGTACACTACGAGTTTTTAGCTGAATTTTTTTGTGCTTGCCAACAAAAATACAAGGATCACATCCACCATGCTTCGGCCAAAAACTCCTTCTAAAAAATTTTTTAAAAAATCCCGAACCGTAAAAAGTTTCAAAAATCGTGAAAAATAGAAAACGAGTCGTCTTGCCATGAAACTTCACATGATGGGACCATTCTATGAATTTACAAGCCATAAAAATTGCATTGGCATGGCAGAAATATGAAGATGTGCCTAAACCCACCTACCACCCTATCCATCTACGGCTTGTGCATCCCGCCGCTCTGGCCGACGTAGTGCCCACCCGCCTGCTTGTTTTATTGGTTTGCTTAGGCATACGGAGTTCATTCCAGTCTAAGATCGAATCGAATCGAGGTTGTGGCACCAAGATCAGTAGCACGTAGGGGGGACCCGGTTGATTGCCAGCTAGTGCATCCTGCCCCTCTGGACGGCTGAGCGCCCGCACGCTTGTTTCGTGGGTTGACTTAGGCATACGAAGTTCATTCCCAGTCTAAGCATATGAAGTTCATTCCCATAGTAACATCGGATCAGACCGAGGGTTGCGGGTGCACATGCTAGGCTCGGGCATGTGCTAGTGACACATTTTTTTTCGCCCGAGGCACCATCGTTGGAGCATTGCCGGAGAACCTGACCGACAGCATTGGAGTTCCGGCGATTGGGGCGGCGGGGGGGGTGTGCGCACATGATGTGCGATGGGTGCTGGTACTTGGCCCTTATATTGGCCCCCTAACCCTCATCAAACCTTGAGAACTCACGCCCCCTTAAAAAGCATTTGAGATTTTACAGGTTTGCTGCCAGTAGCCATTAAAGTGTCTGAAATGGGGATACTTTTTTCAAATGGTCACAAAATCCTGTACACTTTGAGTTTTTAGCTGAATTTTTTTATGCATGCCAACAGAAATACAAGGATCACGTCTACCATGTTTAGGGCCAAAAATCCTTCTAAAAAAATTTTTAAAAAATCTTGAACCGTAAAAAGTTTCAAAAATCGTGTAAAATAGAAAACGAGTCATCTTGCTATGAAACTTTACATGAAGGCTTAAGGGACCATTGTATGAATTTACAAGCCATAAAAATAGCATTGGCATGGCAGAGATATGAGGATGTGCCTAAACCCACATACCACCCTATCGATCCACGGCTTGCGCATCCCGCCTCTCTGGCTGGCGTGGTGCCCGCACGCCCGCTCGTTTCGTCCATTGGCTTAGGCATACGGAGTTCATTCCCAGTCCAAGATCAGACCGAATTGAGGGTTGTGGTAGCAAGATCGGTGGCATGTAGGGGGGACCCGACCGTTCCCCTCTGGCCGGCTGACCGCCGCACGCTCATTCCGTGGGTTGACTTAGGCATACGGAGTTCATTCTGGTCTAAGCATATGGAGTTCATTCCCAGTGTAAGGTCAGACTGGACCGAGGGTTGTGGGTGCACATCCTGGGCTTGAGCAAGTGCTGGTGCCGCATTTTTTTGCTTGGGGCACCATCGCCGGAGCATCGTCGGAGAACCTTACCGGCGGCATTGGGGTTCTGACGATTGGGGGGCGGGGGGGTGTGCGCACATGATGTGGGATGGGTGCTGGTACTTGGCCCTTATATTGGCTCCCTATCCCTCATCAAACTTGAGAACTCACACCCCCTTAAAAGGCATTTGAGATTTTACAAGTTTGCTACCAGTAGCCATTAAAGTTTTTGAAATGGGGACACTTTTTTCAAATGGTCACAAAATCCTGTACACTTCGAGATTTTAGCTGAATTTTTTTGTGCATGCCAACAAAAATACAAGGATCACGTCTACCAAGTTTTAGGCCAAAACTCCTGAAAATTTTTTTAAAAAATCCTGAACCTTAAAATGTTTCAAAAATTGTGAAAAATAGAAAACAAGTCGTCTTGCCATGAAACTTCACATGAAGGCTTAAGGGACCATTGTATGAATTTACAAGCCATAAAAATGGCACTGGCACGGTAGAAATATGAAGATCTGCCTAAACCCACCTACCACCCTATCGATCCACGGCTTGCACATCTCGCCTCTCTGGCCGACGTAGTGCTCGCCTGCCCGCTCGTTTCGTCGATTGGCTTAGGCATACGGAGTTCATTCCCAGTCTAAGATTGGACCAGACCGAGGGTTGTGGTAGCAAGATTGATAGCACGCAAGGGGGACCCGGCCAATCCCCGGCTTGCGCATCCTGCCCCTCTGGCAGGCTAAGCGCCCGCACGCTCGTTTCGTGGTTTAACTTAGGCATACGGAGTTCATTCCCAATCTAAGCACATGGAGTTCATTCCCAGTATGAGATCGGACCGAATCGAGGGTTACGGGTGCACATGCTGGGCTCGAGCATGTGCTGGTGCCACATTTTTTTTTCACCCGATGCACCATCGCGGGAGCATCGTCGTAGAACCTGACCGGCGACATTGGGGTTCCGATGATTGGGGGGGCAGGGGGTGTGCGCACATGATGTGCGATGGGTGCTGGTACTTTGCCCTTATATTGGCCCCCTATCCCTCATCAAACCTTGAGAACTCACACCCCCTTAAAGAGCATTTGAGATTTTACAGGTTTGCTGCCAGTAGCCATTGAAGTGTCTGACATGGGGACATGTTTTTCAAATGGTCACAAAATCTTATACACTTTGAGTTTTTAGCTGAATTTTTTTGTGCATGCCAGCTAAAATACAAGGATCACGTCAACCAATTTTGGTGCCAAAACTCCTTCTGAAAAAATTTTCAAAAAAATCCCAAACCATAAAAAGTTTCAAAAATCATGAAAAATAGAAAACGAGTCGTCTTGCCATGAAACTTCACATGTAGGCTTAAGGGACCATTGTATGAATTTACAAGCCACAAAAATGGCATTGGCATAGTAGAAATATGAAGATGTGCCTAAACCTGCCTACCACCCTATCGATCCACGACTTGCGCATCCTGGCTCTTTGGTCGACGTAGTGCCCGCCCGCCCGCTCGTTTCATCGGTTGGCTTAGTCATACGGAGTTCATTCCCAGTCTAAGATCAGACCTGTCCAAGATTCATGATAGCAAGATTGGCAGCACGCAGGGGGGGACCCGATCGATCCCCGGCTTATGCATCCTACCCCTCTGGCAGGCTGAGCGCCCGCACGCTCGTTTCGTGGGTTGACTTAGGCATACGGAGTTCATTCCCAGTCTCAGCATACGGAGTTCATTCCCACTGTAAGATCAGACCAGATTGAGGGTTACGAGTGCACAAACTGGGCTCGGGCATGTGCTGGTGCCATTTTTTTTCGTTCGAGGCACCATCATTGGAGCATCATCAGAGAACTTGACCGACGGCATTGGGGTTTCGATGATTGGGGAGCGGGGGGGTGTGCGCATATGATATGCGATGGGTTCTGGTACTTGGCCCTTATATTGGCCCCCTATCCCTCATCAAACCTTGAGAACTCACACCCCGTTAAAAAGCATTTGTGATTTTACAGGTTTGCGGCCAGTAGCCATTAAAGTGTCTAAAATGGGGACACTTTTTTCAAATGGTCACAAAATCCTGTACACTTCATATTTACCAAGTGTGGGGCCAACAAAAATATAAGGATCATGTCTACAAAGTTTGGGGCCAAAACTCCTTCTGAAAAAATTTTAAAAAAATCTTGAACTGTAAAAAGTTTCAAAAATCATTAAAAATAGAAAGTGAGTCGTCTTGCCATGAAACTTCACATGAAGGCTTAAGGGACCAATGTATGAATTTACAAGCCATAAAAATGGCATTGGCATGGTAGAAAAATGAGGATGTGCCTAAACCCACCTATCACCCTATCGATCCACGGCTTGCGCATCCCACCTCTCTAGCCAGCGTATTGCCCGCCCGCCCGCTCGTTTCGTCGGTTGGCTTAGGCATGCGGAGTTCATTCCCAGTCTAAGATCAGACTGGACCAAGGTTGCAACAGTAGTATCGGCAGCATGAAGAGGGGACCCGACCGATCCCCGACTTGCATATCCTACCCTCTGGTCGGCTGAGCGCCCTTACGCTTGTTTCGTGGATTGACTTAGGCATACGGAGTTCATTCCCAGTCTAAGCATATGGAGTTCATTCCCAGTGTAAGATCGGACCGGACCGAGGGTTACAGGTGCACATACTAGGGTTGGGCATGTGCTGGTGCCGCATTTTTTCTCGCCCGAGGCACCATCACTGAAGCATCGTTGGAGAACCTGACCGACGGCATTGGGGTTCCGGCGATTGGGGGGTGTGCGCACATGATGTGCGATGGGTGCTGGTACTTGCACCTTATATTGGTCCTCTATCCCTCATCAAACCTCAAGAACTCACACCCCCTTAAAGAGCATTTGAGATTTTACAGGTTTGCTGCCAGTAGCCATTAAAGTGCCTAAAATATGGACACTTTTTTCAAATGGTCACAAAATCCTGTACACTTCGAGTTTTTAGCTAAATTTTTTTGTGGATGCCAACAAAAATACAAGGATCATGTCTACCAATTGAGGGGCCAAAACTCCTTCTGAAAAAATTTTTAAAAAATCTCAAACCGTAAAAAGTTTGAAAAATCATGAAAAATAGAAAACGAGTCGTCTTGCCATGAAACTTCACATGAAGGCTTAAGGGGCCATTGTATGAATTTAAAAGCCATAAAAATGGCATTAGCATGGCAGAAAATATGAAGATGTGCCTAAACCCACCTACCACCCTATCGATCCAAGGCTTACGCATCCCGTCTCTCTGGTCAGCGTAGTGCTCTCCTACCTGCTCGTTTCGTTGGTTGGCTTAGGCATACGGAGTTCATTCCCAGTTTAATATTGGACCGGACTGAGGGTTGTGGCAGTAGGATTGGAAGCATGCAGGAGGGACTTGACCGATCCCCAGCTTGCGCATCTTGCCCCTTTGGCTGGCTGAGCGCCCGCACGCTCATTTCGTGGGTTGACTTAGGCATACGAAGTTCATTCCCAGTCTAAGCATACCAAGTTCATTCCCAGTGGAAGATTAGACCGGACCGAAGGTTGTGGGTACACATGCTGGGCTCGAGCATGTGCAGGTGCTGCATTTTTTTTTCTTTCGATGCACCATCACCGGAGTATTGCTAGAGAACCTGACCGGCGGCATTGGGGTTCCAACGATTAAGGGCCGGGGGGGTGTGCGCACATGATGTGCGTGGGTGCTGGTACTTGGCCCTTATATTGGCCCTCTATCCCTCATCAAAGCTCAAGAACTCACACCCCTTTAAAGAGCATTTGAGATTTTACAGGTTTGCTGCCAGTAGCCATTAAAGTGTCTAAAATGGGGACACTTTTTTCAAATGGTCACAAAATGCTGTACACTTCGAGTTTTTGGCTGAATATTTTTGTGCGTGCCAAAAAAAATACAAAGATCACGTCTACCAAGTTTTGGGCCAAAAATCCTTCTGAAAAAATTTTAAAAAAATCTCTAACCGTAAAAAGTTTCAAAAATCATGAAAAATAGAAAACGAGTCGTCTTGCCATGAAACTTCACATGAAGGCTTAAGGGACCATTGTATGAATTTACAAGCCATAAAAATGGCATTGGCATGGTAGAAATATGAAGATGTGCCTAAACCCGCCTACTACCCTATCGATCCAAGGCTTGCGCATCCCTCCTCTCTGGCCGGCGTAGTGCCCGCCCGCCCGCTCATTTCTTCGGTTGGCTTAGGCAAACAGAGTTGATTCCCAGTCTAAGATCAGATCGGAGTGAGGGTTGCAGCAACAGGATCGGCAGCATGTAGAGGGGGACCCGACCTATCCTCGGCTTACGCATCCTGCCCCTCTGGCCGGCTGAGCGCCCGAACGCTAATTTCGTGGGTTGACTTAGGCATATGGAGTTCATTCTCAGTCTAAGCATACGGAGTTCATTTCCAGTGTAACATCATACCGGACCAAGGGTTACGGGTGCACATGCTGGGCTCGGGCATGTGCTGGTGCAGCATTTTTTTTCGCCCGGAGCACCATCGTTAGAGCATCATTCGGAGAACCTGATCGATGGCATTAGGGTTCCGGCGATTGGGGGGGCGGGGGGTGTGCGCACATGATGTGCGATTGGTGCTGGTGCTTGGCCCTTATATTGGCCCCCTATCCCTCATCAAACCTTAAGAACTCACACCCCCTTAAAGAGCATTTGAGATTTTACAGGTTTGCTACCAGTAGCCATTAAAGTGTCTGAAACGGGGATACCTTTTTCTAATGGTCACAAAATCCTGTACACTTCTGGCCAGCGTAGTGCATGCCAACAAAAATACAGGGATCACGTCTACCAAGTTTGGGGCCAAAACTCCTTCTGAAAAAATTTTAAAAAAATCTCGAACCGTAAAAAGTTTGAAAAATCGTTAAAAATGGAAAACGATTTGTCTTGCCTTGAAACTTCACATGAAGGCATAAGGGAAAATTGTATGAATTTACTAGCCAGAAAAATTGCATTGGTACGGCAAAAATATTTAGATGTGCCAAAACCCACCTACCACCCTATCGATCCATGGCTTGCGTATCCCGCCTCTCTGGCCGACGTAGTGCCCGCCCACCCGCTCGTTTAGTTGATTGGCTTAGGCATACGGATTTCATTCCCAGTCTAAGATTGAACCGCTTCGAGGGTTGCGACAACAGGATTTTTAGCACGAAGGGGGGGACCCGGCCAATCCCCGGCTTGCGCATCCTGCCCCTCTGGCCGGCTGAGCGCCTGCACGCTCGTTCATAGGTTGACTTAGGCATACGGAGTTCATTCCCAGTCTAAGCATACGGAGTTCATTCCCAGTGTAAGATCGAACCGGACCGAGGGTTACAGGTGCACATGCTGGGCTCAGGCATGTGCTGGTGTTACATTTTTTTTTTGCCCGGGGCACCATCGCCAGAGCATCGTCGAAGAACCTGACCGACGGCATTGGGGTCCGGCGATTGGGGGGCGGGGGAAAGGGTGTGCGCACATGATGTGTGTTGGGTGCTGCTGCTTGGCCCTTATATTGGCCCCTATCCCCCATTAAACCTTGAGAACTCACACCCCCTTAAAGAGCATTTGAGATTTTACAGGTTTGCTGCCAGTAGCCATTAAAGTGTCTGAAATGGGGACATTTTTTTCAAATGGTCACAAAATCCTGTTCACTTCGAGTTCTTAGCTAAATTTTTTTGTGCATGCCAACTAAAAAACAAGGATCATGTCTACCAAGTTTGGGGCCAAAACTCCATCTAAAAAACTTTTCAAAAAGATCTCGAACCGTAAAAAGTTTCAAAAATCGTGAAAAATAGAAAACGGGTCGTCTTGCCTTGAAACGTCACATGAAGGCTT
Source organism: Durio zibethinus (assembly GCF_002303985.1). The sequence continues at coordinate 12,749 of NW_019167847.1, read as the reverse complement.
AAGGGTCCATTGTATGAATTTGCAAGCCATACAAATGGCATTGGCATGGCAGAAATATGAAGATGTACCTAAACCCACCTACCACCCTATCGATCAACGGCTTGCGCATCTTGCCTCTCTGGCCGGCGTAGTGCCCGCCCGCCCGTTCGTTTTATCGGTTGGCTTAGGCATACGGAGTTCATTCCCAGTCTAAGATCGGACCCAACCAAGGGATACAGCAGCAGGATCGACAACACGTAGGGGGGACTCGATCGATCCCTGGCTTGCGCATCCTGCCCTTCTGGCCGGCTGAGCACCCACGCGCTCGTTTCGTAGGTTGACTTAGGCATACGGAGTTCATTCCCAGTCTAAGCATACAGAGTTCATTCACAGTGTAAGATCAGACCGGATCGAGGGTTACAGGTGCACATGCTAGGCTTGAGCATGTGCTGGTGTTGCATTTTTTTTTTGCTCGGGGCACCATCACCAGAGCATCGCCAGAGAACCTGACCGACGACATTGGGGTTTCGACGATTGCGGGGGCGGGGGAGAGGGTGTGTGTACATGACGTGTGATGGGTGCCGGCACTTGGCCCTTATATTGGCCCCCTATCCCTCATCAAACCTCGAGAACTCACACCCCCTTAAAGAGCATCGGAGATTTTACAGGTTTGCTGCCAGTAGCCATTAACGTGTCTAAAATGGGGACACTTTTTTCAAATGGTCACAAAATCGTATACACTTCGAGTTTTTAGCTAAAATTTTTTTTGCCTGCCAACAAAAATATAAGGATCATGTCTACGAGTTTGGGGCCAAAACTCTTTCTGAAAAAATTTTAAAAAAATCTTGAGCCGTAAAAAGTTTTGAAAATCATGAAAAATAGAAAACGAGTCGTCTTGCCATGAAACTACACATGAAGGCTTAAGGGACCATTGTATGAATTTACAAGCCATAAAAATGGCATTGGCATGGCAGAAATATGAAGATGTGCCAAAACGCACCTACCACCCTATCGATCCACGGCTTACGCATCTCGCCTCTTTGGCCGACGTAGTGCCCGCCCGCCCACTCATTTCGTCGGTTGGCTTAGGCATACTGAGTTCATTCCCAGTCTAAGATCAGACCGAAGTGAGGGTTACGGTAGCAGGATCAATAGCACACAGAGGGGACCCGACCGATCCCCGGCTTGTGCATCCTACCCCTCTGGTCGGCCGAGCGTCTGCAAGTTCATTTCATGGGTTGACTTAGGCATACAGATTTCATTCCCAGTCTAGGCATACGAAGTTCATTCCCAGTTTAAGATCGGACTGGACCAAGGGTTGCAGGCGCACATGCTGGTATCGGGCATGTGCTGGTGCTGCATTTTTCTTTCACCCGGGGCACCATCGCTAGAGCATCACCGGAGAACCTGACCAACGGTACTTGGCCCTTATATTGGCCCCTAACCCTCATCAAACCTTGAGAACTCATGCCCCCTTAAAGAGCATTTGAGATTTTACAGGTTTGCTGCTAGTAGCCATTAAAGTGTCTGAAATGGGGACACTTTTTTCAAATGGTCACAAAATCCTGTACACTTCGAGTTTTTAGCTGAATTGTTTTGTGCATGCCAACAAAAATACAAGGATCACGTCTACCAAGTTTGGGGCCAAAACTCCTTCTGAAAAAATTAAAAAAAAATCCCGAACCGTAAAAAGTTTCAAAAATCGTGAAAAATAGAAAACGAGTCGTCTTGCCATGAAACTTCACATGAAGGCTTAAGGGACCATTGTTTGAATTTACAAGCCATAAAAATGGCATTGGCATGGCAGAAATATGAAGATGTGTGTAAACCCACCTACCAGCCTATCGATCCACGACTTGTGCTTCTCACCTCTCTGGCCGGCGTAGTGCCCGCCCGCCCGCTCGTTTTGTCGGTTGGCTTAGGCATACGAGTTCATTCCTAGTCTAAGATCAGACCAAATCGAGGGTTACGGTAGTAGGATCGATAGCACGTAGGGTGGGACCCAACCGATCATCGACTTACGTATCTTGCCCCTCCGACCGATTGAGCGCCTGCATACTCGTTTCGTGGACTTAGGCATACGGAGTTCATTCCCAGTCTAAGCATACGGAGTTCATTCCCAGTGTAAGATCGGATCAGACCGAGGGTTATGGGTGCACATGCTGGGATCGGGCATGTGCTGGTGCCATATTTTTTTTTCGCTCGGGGCACCATCGTCGGAGCATCGTCGGAGAACCTGACCGGTGGCATTAGGGTTCCGACGATTGGGGACATGATGTGCGATGGGTGCTGGTACTTGGCCCTTATATTGGCCCCCTATCCCTCATCAAACCTTGAGAACTCACACCCCCTTAAAGAGCATTTGAGATTTTACAGGTTTGCTGCCAGTAGCCATTAAAGTGTCTGAAATGGGGACACCTTTTTCAAATGGTCACAAAATCCTGTACACTTCGAGTTTTTAGCTAAATTTTTTTATGCATGCCAACAAAATACAATGATCATGTCTACCAAGTTTGGGGCCAAAACTCCTTCTGAAAAAATTTAAAAGAAATCCCAAACCGTAAAAAGTTTTAAAAATCGTAAAAAATAGAAAACGAGTCATCTTACCATGAAACTTCACATGAAGGCTGAAGGGACCATTGTATGAATTTACAAGCCATAAAAATGGCATTGGCATGGTAGAAATATGAAGATGTGCCTAAACCCACCTACCACCCTATCGATCCACGACTTGTGCATCCCGCCTCTCTTACCGACATAGTGCCTGCCCACCCACTCGTTTCGTCAGTTGGCTTAGGCATACGGAGTTCATTCCCAGTCTAAGATCAGATCAAATCGAGGGTTACGACAGTAGGATCGACAGCACACAGGTGTCATGAGCTCTGACCTTAGACTCAAAATCCGTACTGCCTTAGGCTTAGAATCTCCTCCTTTGTGCCTAAGTCAGCCTAAAACATAAGCGTGCGGGCACTAGAACAATAGGAAGGGCTGATTACGCAAGTTAAAGAGAAACATAATAAGAAGATAGAATTCTGGAAATGCTCTTGTATTCACTGAAACAGAAGTGTTTGATGATGTACAAATGAGGGTGGAGCGGCCCTCTATTTATAGTTGAGGCTCCAACTACAACTTAATGGCATCTCCCTAGAATAAAGGCTAAAATCATGGGATTACAATCAATCAGGATGCTAACTCCTGATTTTTAGGGTCAACCAAATCTGCCAGGATGCTCCTGCCTATTTCCAGAAGCTTTCCTTGCATGTCCAGCACCTTGGGCCCTTCTGGATGTGGTGCGGGCAACTTGTATGCCAGGCCTTGGTCTCACGGGTTGGCCTGTAAGTTGGACGGGTGTTCTGAGCTTGTTTGCTAGGCTTTGCGCACAGATACCCGCCAGGACACTTGGTCTACGAGCCTCAACCTTTGGCTCACCTGCTAGTCTACCTGATGTGCCTGGCGTGCCCGCCCAGGGCGTGACATTTTCCCCCACCTGATTGCGCAACGCCTTCATTGCGTCTTCTGCATGGTACTGCCTGATCTGGTCCCCAAACTTCCATAAGTCTTCTGCTGGTTCCCAACTCACCTCACTATCTGGAAGTCCCTTCCAGTGCACCAAGTACTCATGTCTTGGTTTTTAGTTCTTCTGTCTCACTTCCCGATCAGTTATGATGTTATGGACCTCCTTCTTATATGAGGCCCTTGCTCCCAATGGCACACACTTTGACTCTACTCATCCTAGATCTCCCTCATCCTTATGGAATGGTTGAGCATGCTCACATGGAACACCAGGTGTACCCTCAGCTTGGGTGGCATATCCAGCTTGTAGGCAACCTTGCCTACCCTCTTAACTATTCGAAAAGGTCCCTCATACCTCTGGACTAGGCCTTTGTGCAGCCCCCTATGGCGAACAATGGGATGCAGCTTTACCAACACCAAGTCTCCAACCTGGAACTACACGTCTCGCCTATTCTGGTCTGCCCAATTCTTTGACCTCTTGGCTGCCTTGTGTAGACAAACTCTGGCCAAGTCAGTTTGCTCCTGCCATGCCTTGGCAAACTTGTATGCTGCTAGATTCGGCCTTGTATAACCTACAGCAATCGAACCAGGTGTTAGTGGTTGTTGCCCTGTCACAACCTCAAATAGGCTCTAGTTCGTTGCCTCGTTCCTTTGCAAGTTGTAGGAAAATTGTGCAATATCTAGCAGCTTTGGCCAGTCCCTTTATGTGGCACTCACATAGTGCCTGAGGTAGACCTCTAATAGTCCATTCACTCATTTTGTCTACCCATCGGTCTGTGGATGCATGCTGCTGGAAAAGTTCAAGTCTGACCCCAACAGCTTGAACAACTCAGTCCAGAACCTACCCATGAATTGCCCGTCCCGATCACTAACAATGGTCCTCGACACTCTCCAGTACTTAACCATGTTCTTCAGGAACAATCGAGCTGCCTCCTCGGCCGGGCACTCTTTAGTTGTTGGAATGAAAATTCCATACTTGGAAAACCTATCCACCACTACCATGATGCTTCCAAACCCCTCTGTCTTAGGTGGACCGACTATAAAGTCCAAAGAAACACTCTCCCATGGTCGCTCTGGCATTGGCAATGGCTCCAAGAGATCACCTGGTTTCTTAAGCTCCACCTTGTCTTGTTGGCACACAAGACAAGTCTTCACATAGGCCTCCACATCCTCCCTCATGTGCAGCTAGTAGTACCGGTCCTCGATCAACGCCAAGGTACGACTCACTCCAGGGTGTCCAGCCCACCTTGAATCATGACATTCTTGCAAAACTTCCTTGCGGAGCTTCCCGTGCTGTGGCACAAACAGTCTACTGCCCCTGGTGTATAACAAACCATCCTACAACCAAAACCGCCTAGTCTTACCTTGCTGGGCGTACTCCATCAAAGCCTTGGCTGTAGGATCATGCGCAAGTCCCTCTTTGATGTGCGGCACCAGTGACCCCTTCGGTTGGCTAATGGCAGTAAGGTTAGCCTTCTTGTTCAGGGCGTCTGCCATTAGGTTCGCCTGTCCTAGCTTGTACTCCATCTGGAAATCAAATTCTGCAAGAAAATCTTGCCATCTCGCCTACTTAAGGGACAGCTTCTTTTGCGTCTGAAAGTAGCTAGTCACCACATTGTCTGTCCTCACCACAAACCTCGACCCAACAGGTAATGGCACCAAGTGCACAAGCAGTGCACCACTGCAGTCATCTCCTTCTCTTGGATCGTGTACTTGTGTTCAGTCTCTCAGCTTCTTACTCTCAAACGCTACTGGACGTCCTTCTTGCATCAACACGCCCCCTATGGCAAAGTCTGATGCATCCATATTCACCTCATATGGCTTGGCATGCTCTGGCAAGGCCAAGACTGGCTCCTTGGTCACAGCCCGCTTCAACCTGTCAAAGGCTTCCTGGCACCCTGTGCTTCACTCCCATGCTCTCTCTTTCTTGAGCAAGTCAGTCAATGGCATGGCTATTGTTGAGTGACCTTTGATGAAGTGCTTGTAGTAGTTAACCAGCCCAAGGAATGGTGCCACATTTTTTTTTCACTCGGGGCACCATCGCCGAAGCATCGCCGGAGAACCTAACTGGCAGCATTGGGGTTCCGACGATTGGGGGGGTGGGGGGTGTCGCACATGATGTGCGATTAGTGCTGGTACTTGGCCTTTATATTGGCCCCCTATCCCTCATCAAACCTTGAGAACTCACACCCCCTTAAAGAGCATTTGAGATTTTTCAGGTTTGCTGCCAGTAGCAATTAAAGTGTCTAAAATGGGGACACTTTTTTCAAATGGTCACAAAATCTTGTACACTTCCAATTTTTAGCTAAATTTTTTTATGCATGCCAACAAAAATACAAGGATCACGTCTACCAAGTTTGGGCCAAAACTCCTTCTGAAAAAATTTTAAAAAAATCTGGAACCAGAAAAAGTTTCAAAAATCGTGAAAAATAGAAAATGAGTCGTCTTGCCATGAAACTTCACATGAAGGCTTAAGGGACCATTGTGTGAATTTACAAGCCATTAAAATGGCATTGGCATGGCAAAAATATGAAGATGTGCCTAAACCTACCTACCACCCTATCGATCCAAGGCTTGCGCATCTCGTCACTCTGGCCGACGTAGTGCCCGCCCGCCCTCTCATTTCGTCGGTTGGCTTAGGCATACGGAGTTCATTCCCAGTTGAAGATCAGACCGGATTGAGGGTTGCGGTAGTAGGATTGGCAGCATCCAGGGGGGGACCCGGTCAATCCCCAACTTGTGCATCCTGCCCCTGTAGCTGGCTGAGCGCCCGCACGCTCAGGTCATGGGTTGACTTAGGCTTAGAAGTTCATTCCCAGAGTAAGATCAGACCGGACAGAGGGTTGCGGGTGCACATGCTGGGCTCGGGCATGTGCTGATGTCGCATTTTTTTTCGCTCGGGGCACCATCACCGTAGCATCGCTGGAGAACTTAACCGGCGGCATTGGGGTTCTAGCGATTGGGGGGCGGTGGGTGTGCGCACATGATGTGCGATGGATGCTGGTACTTGGCCCTTATATTGGACCCCTATCGCTCATGAAACGTCGAGAACTCACACCCCCTTAAAGAGCATTTGAGATTTTATAGATTTGCTGCCAGTAGCCATTAAAGTGTCTAAAATGGGGACACTTTTTTCAAATGGTCACAAAATCCTGTACATTTCGAGTTTTTAGCTGAATTTTTTTGTGCATGCCAAAAAAAATACAAGGATCACGTCTACAAAGTTTGGGGCCAAAACTCCTTCTGAAAAAATTTTAAAAAAATCTTGAACCGTAAAAGGTTTCAAAAATTGTGAAAAATAGAAAATGAGTCGTCTTGCCATGAAACTTCATGAAGGCTTAAGGGACCATTGTATGAATTTACAAGCCATAAAAATGGCATTGGCATGGCAAAAATATGAAGATGTGTCTAAACCAACCTACCACCCTATCGATCCACGGCTTACGCATCCCGTCTTTCTGGCCGGCGGAGTGCCCGCCTACCCGCTCGTTTCGTCGATTGGCTTAGGCATACGGATTTCATTCCCAGTCTAAGATCAAACCAGACCGAGGGTTATGGCAGCAGGATCAACAGCTCGTAGGGGGGGACCTGACCGATCCCCTGCTTGCCCATCCTGCCCCTCTGGCAGACTGAGCGCCCGCACTCTCGTTTCATGGGTTGACTTAGCCATACGGAGTTCATTCCCAATCTAAGCATACGGAGTTCATTCCGAGTGTAAGATCAGACCGGACCAAGTGTTGTAGGTGCACATGCTAGGCTCAGGCATGTGCTGGTGCCACACTTTTTTTTCACCTAGGGCACCATCGTCGAAGCATCGTCAGAGAACCTGACCGGCGACATTGGGGTTCAAACAATTGGAGGGGCGGGGGGTTGTGCGCACATGATGTGCGATGGGTGCTGGTACTTGGCCCTTATATTGGGCCCTTATCCCTCTTCAAACCTTGAGAACTCACACCCCCTTAAAGAGCATTTGAGAATTTATAGGTTTGCTGCCAGTAGCTAATAAAGTGTTTAAAATTAGGGACACTTTTTTCGAATGGTCACAAAATCCTATACACTTTGAGTTTTTAGCTGAATTTTTTTATGCATGCCAAAAAAAATACAACGATCATGTCTACCAAGTTTCAGGCTAAAAATTTTTCTGAAAAAATTTTAAAAAATTCTCGAACCGTAAAAAGATTCAAAAATCGTGAAAAATGTAAAACGAGTCGTCTTGCCATGAAACTTCACATGAAGGCTTAAGGGACCATTGTATAAATTTACAAGCCATAAAAATGGCATTGGCATGGCAAAAATATGAAGATGTGCCTAAACCCACCTACCACCCTATCGATCCACGGCTTGTGCATCCTGCCTCTCTGATCGGTGTAGTGCCCTCCCGCCCGCTCATTTCGTCGGTTGGCTTAGGCATACAAAGTTCATTCCCATTTTAAGATTAGATCAGACCAAGGGTTGTGGCAGTAGGATCGGCAGCACGTAGGGGGGACCCGATCGAACCCCGGCTTGCACACCCTGCCCCTCTGGTCGGCTAAGCGCCCGCATGCTTGTTTCGTGGGTTGACTTCGGCATACCGAGTTCATTCCCAGTCTAAGCATACGAAGTTCATTCCTAGTGTAATATCAGAGTGGATCAAGGGTTGCAGGTGCACATGCTATGCTCGTGCATGTGCTGGTGCCGCATTTGTTTTTTGCACGGGGCACCACCGCCAGAGCATCGCTGTGAAAACCTGACCGGCGGCATTGGGCTTCCGGCGATTGGGGGGGTGGGGGGTGTGCACACATGATGTGCAATGGGTGCTGGTACTTGGCCCTTATATTGGCCCCGTATCCCTCATCAAACCTCAAGAACTCACACCCCCGTAAAGAGCATTTGAGATTTTACAGGTTTGCTGCCAGTAGGCATTAAAGTGTTTGAAATGGGACACTTTTTTCAAATGGTCACAAAATCCTGTACACTTCGAGCTTTTAGCTGAATTTTTTTGTGCATACCAACAAAAATACAAGGATCATGTCTACCAAGTGTGGGGCCAAAAATTCTTCTGAAAAAATTTTAAAAAAATCTCAACCCATAAAAAGTTTAAAAAATCATGAAAATAGAAAACGAGTCGTCTTGCCATGAAACTTCACATGAAGGCTTAGGGGACCATTGTATGAATTTATAAGCCATAAAAATGGCATTGGCATGGCAGAAATATGAAGATGTGCCTAAACCCACCTAACACCCTATCGATCCACGGCTTGCGCATCTCGCCTCTCTGGTCGGCGTAGTGCCCGCCCGCCCACTCGCTTCGTCGGTTGGCTTAGGCATACGGAGTTCATTCCCAATCTAAGATCAGACCGGACCGAAGGTTGCAACAGTAGGATTGGCACCACACAGGGGGGGACCCGACCGATCCCCGACTTGCTCATCCTGCCCCTCTAGCCAGCTGAGCGCCCGTACGCTCATTTCGTGGGTTGACTTAGGCATACGGAGTTCATTCCCAGTCTAAGCATACATAGTTCATTCCCAGTGTAAGATCGGACCAGACCAAGGGTTGCGGGTGCACATGCTGGGCTCAGGTATGTGCTGGTGCAGTATTGTTTTTTTCGCTCGGGGCACCATCGCCTGAGCATCGTCGGAGAACCTGACCTACAGCATTGGGGTTCCAGCGATTGGGGGGCAGGGGGGTGTGCGCACATGATGTGTGATGGGTATTGGTACTTGGCCCTTATACTGCACCCCTATCGCACATCAAACCTCGAGAACTCACACCCTCTTAAAGAGCATTTGAGATTTTACAGGTTTGCTGCGAGTAGCCGTTAAAGTGTCTGAAATGGGGACACTTTTTGTGCATGTCAAAAAAAATACAAGGATCACGTCTACCAAGTGTGGGGCCAAAACTCCTAAAAAAATTTTTAAAAAATCTCAAACCGTAAAAAGTTTCAAAAATCATGAAAAATAGAGAACGAGTCATCTTGGCATGAAACTTCACATGAAGGCTTAAGGGACCATTGTATGAATTTACAAGCCATAAAAAAGGCATTGGCATGGCAGAAATATGAAGATGTGCCTAAACCCACCTACCGCCCTATCGACCCACGGTTTGCGCATCCCGCCTCTCTGGTCGGCGTAGTGCCCGCCTATCCGCTCGTTTCATCTATTGGCTTAGGCATACGGAATTTGTTCCCAGTCTCAGATCAGACCAGACTGAGGGTTGCAGCAGTAGGATCGGTAGCACAAAGGGGAGGACCCGGTCGATCCCCAGCTTGTACATCCTGCCCCTCTGATTGGCTGAGCGCCCGTACGCTCGTTTCATGGTTTGACTTAGGCATACGGAGTTCATTCCCAGACTAAGCATACGGAGTTCATTCCCAGTGTAAGATCGGATCGGACCAAGGTTTATGGGTGCACATGCTGGGCTTGGGCATGTGCTGGTGCAGTATTTTTTTTTTTGCCCGGGACACCATCGTCGGAGCATCGCTGGAGAACCTGACCGACGGTATTGGGGTTCCAGCGATTGGAGGGGTGGGGGGGTGGGGGGTGTGCGCACATGATGTGCGATGGGTGCTGGTACTTGGTCCTTACATTGGCCCCCTATCCCTCATCAAACCTTGAGAATTCACACCCCCTTAAAGAGCAGTTGAGATTTTACAAGTTTGCTGGCAGTAGCCATTAAAGTGTCTGAAATGGGGACAATTTTTTCAAATGGTCACAAAATCCTGTACACTTCGAGTTTTTAGCTGAATTTTTTTATGCATGCCAACAAAAATACAAGGATCACATCTACCTAGCATGGGGCCAAAACTCCTTCTGAAAAAATTTTTAAAAAATCCTGAACCGTAAAAAGTTTTCAAAATCATGAAAAATAGAAAATGAGTCGACTTGCCATGAAACTTCACATGAAGGCTTAAGGGACCATTGTATGAATTTCGAAGCCATAAAAATGGCATTGGCAGGGCAGAAATATGAAGATGTGCCTAAACCCACCTACCACCCTATCGGTCCACGGCTTGCGCATCCCGCCTCTCTGGCCGGCGTAGTGCCCACCCGTCCACTCGTTTTGTCGGTTGGCTTAGGCATACGGAGTTCATTCCCAGTCTAAGATTGGATCAGACTGAGGTTACGGTAGTAGGATCGATAGCACGTAGGGGGGACCCAACCGATCCCTGGCTTGCGCATCATGCCCCTCTGGCCGGCTAAGTGCTCGCACACTCGTTTTGTCAGTTGACTTAGGCATACGGAGTTCATTCTCAGTCTAAGCATACCAGGTTAATTCCCAGTGTAAGATTGGATCGGACCGAGGGTTACGGGTGCACATGCTTGGCTTTGGCATGTGCTCGTGCCACATTTCTTTTCGCCTGGGGCACCATCGCCAGAGAACCTGATCGACAGCATTAGGGTTCCGACGATTGGGGGGTAGAGGGGTGTGTGCACATGATGTGCGATGGGTGCTGGTACTTGGCCCTTATATTGGCCCCCTATCCCTCATCAAACCTCGAGAACTCACACCCCCTTAAAGAGCATTTAAGATTTTATATGTTTGCTGCCAGTAGCCATTAAAGTGTCTAAAATGGGGACACTTTTTTCAAATGGTCACAAAATCCTGTACACTTCAAGTTTTTAGCTGAATGTTTTTGTGCATGCCAACATTCCCAAGTAGTGGCTGCCCACCCGCTCGTTTCGTCATTTGGCTTAGGCAGTCGGAGTTCATTCCCAATCTAAGATCAGACCGAACCAAGGGTTACGACAGTAGGATCGGTGGAACGTAACGGAAGACCCAATCGATCCTCGGCTTACGCATCCTGCCGCTATGGCCGGTTGAGCGCCCGCACGCTCGTTTCATGGGTTGACTTAGGCATATGGAGTTCATTCCCAGTCTAAGCATACGGAGTTCTTTCCCAGTGTAAAATCAAAGCAGACCGAGGGTTGTGGTTGCACATGCTAGGCTCAGGCATGTACTGGTGTCGCATTTTTTTTTGCCCGGGGCACCATCGCCGGAGCATTGTCAAGGAACCTGACCGGCGGCATTGGGGTTTCGATGATTGGGGGGTGGGGGATGTGTGCACATGATGTGCGATGGGTGCTGGTACTTGGCCCTTATATTGGCCCCCTATCCCTTATCAAACCTCGAGAACTCACACCCCCTTAAAGAGCATTTGAGATTTTACAGGTTTGCTGCCAGTAGCCATTAAAGTGTCCGAAATGGGGACACTTTTTTCAAATGGTCAAAAATCCTATACACTTTGAGTTTTTAGCTGAATTTTTTTATGCACACCAAAAAAAGTACAAGGATCACGTCTACCAAGTGTGCGGCCAAAACTCCTTCTGAAAAATTTTTTAAAAAATCCCAAATAGTAAAAAGTTTTGAAAATCGTGAAAAATAGAAAACAAGTTGTCTTGCCATGAAACTTCACATGAAAGCTTAAGGGACCATTGTATGAATTTACAAGCCATAAAAATGGCATTGGCATGGTAGAAATATGAAGATGTGCCTAAACCCACCTACCAGCCTATCAATCCACGATTCCGAATCTCGCCTCTCTGGTCGGCGTAGTGCCCGCCCGCCCGCTCCTTTCATCGGTTGGCTTAGGCATACAGAGTTCATTCCAGTCTAAGATTAGACCAGACTGAGGGTTGTGGTAGCAAGATCGATAGCACGTAGGGGGGACCCGACCGATCCCTGGCTTGCGCATCCTACCCCTCTGGCCGGCTAAGTGCCCCCACGCTCATTTCGTGGGTTGACTTAGGCATACGGAGTTCATTCCCAGTCTAAGCATACGGAGTTCATTCCCAGTGTAAGATCGGACCGGATCGAGGGTTGCTGGTGCACATGCTGGGCTCAGGCATGTGCTGGAGCCATATTTTTTTTGCCCGGGCCACCATCGTCAGAGCATCACTGGAGAACTTGACCGGTGACATTGGGCTTTCGGCAATTGGGGGGTGAGGGGGGGTGTTCACCCGACCGATCCTCGGCTTACGCATCCTGCCACTCTGGTCGGTTATGCACCCCCACGCTTGTTTCATGGCTTGACTTAGGCATACAGAGTTCATTCCCAGTCTAAGCATACGGAGTTCATTCCCAGTGTAAGATCGGACCGGACCGAGGGTTGCTGGTGCACATGCTAGGCTCGAGCATGTGCTGGAGCCATATATTTTTTTTTGCCTGGGCCATTATCGTCGGAGCATCGCCGGAGAACCTGACGATGGCATTGGGGGGTGAGGGGGGGGTGCACACATGATGTGCGATGGGTGCTGGTACTTGGCCCTTATATTGGCCC